>JAVDBV010083171.1:0-10132 GCA_032619315.1 Piper longum | reverse complement strand
CCGCTCCGCCCCGCCGGAAAGATGGGCAAAGGCGGTGGAGGGAGGATAAGGGGGGCATTTTAGTCATTGTCAAATTTTAATTCTCATTTTACCCATACATAAATAATTTATTTAATATAAAATCAAGGATATTTTAGTACATTAGGGGTATTTTAGTTATTATCAATTTTTAATTCTCATTTTACCTATACTTAAATAATTTATTAAATATAAAATTAAGAGTATTTTAGTAATTTACCATAAAAAACCGATTCAGCCCGATTTACCTCGATTCTGATTCCGAGTCCAATTCGGGGCCGACCGATTCGGCCCCAAAATCGGATCGGCAACGCGCCGATCCAATTTAAATCGGCCGATTCGTGCAACCATGGGTCCGACAAGGGTTTCTCCCGATCCCGATACTACCTACAAACGTTTTATCACAATTAATCTCAATTACAGAAGCAAGAGAAAAGACCTCAACAATTATATTAAAGAAGTAATTAGTTTCGAACAGCAATACCTCTGCATATATTTCGGATGAATCTTTTGAGAATGGATTGGTAGTGTGAATCACGAATACGTAGTCAGAATTTATCATTTCATGCTCAAGAACAGCCATGGACAAATCATCATGAGCAAGTGCTTTGTTACTGATTTCATCAATGAAGTTTGCTTTACTGAAGCTAATATATGCCCTTTCATTCCACTTAGACGCCCATACCTGGACCAGACATGAAAACATTAAGAGCTCAAATAGACAAACTTAACCTGAACCAATAATGAGTAATTTTTTTCAGTGCAAGATATATGGATGGTACTTGCATCAGGATTTTGTACTCCAGTTATCAGGTTTAAATGGCTAATGAACACGTACATCATCTTCTATCTAAAATGATTCGAACTGAAACAATAGATAGAGCATCAGGTGTGACCCTCAACACAGCAACAACACTATCTGGAATTTCCTCTTTACCTTTGACATTTGTCACCACTAAAATTGTTGGAACTTCATATGTATTATATTGAACAGAAAGCAAATCTTCTACTACAGCCACATATCCAGAAGCATCACCGGGGCTGATAACTTGCCAACTGCTCCACAAATCAAATTGTTTTAGCGGGTACGCATTGTGACCCAAAAAAAAAAAACAACTTTTCAATCAGAGGCTTTTTTTTCGAGGAAATATAAGAAGCATTTTTAGTGTAGGTAAATGAAAATTTTAGTTGTAGTCCGTTTTCTTCTTATTTAATTGTGTTTGGGAAAAGGTAAAAAAAAGTTAGAAGAAGACTAATTGTTTTCCATATTTCAGCATTTACTCTTAGTATGGGAAGTTACACCACCCAAATAATGACCAACCTGCCAAAATTAGCTACCTGTCAAAGTGTTGGATCAAGACGATTGATAAGAGTAGACAACGAAGCAGCTGATCCACCACGAATGATTTCTTGAGCGAAAGTATTTACCTGCAGGGAATTTCATGCCAACGTAACATCAGTGGCCTGTTCGTGACTAACATAATGACTTCTAATTGCAACATGCAAAACATATACCGCCTTCTCTTCGACTCCAAGAAGTGATCCAAGGTAATCTGCTGAAGGCTGCAAAAGCTTTTGGTAGCTTTCTGCTATGTCGGCATGAGCAAGGTGAGTCCGATCAAGTACACATTTTGCATACAATGCCCAGTCATTGTTTTTATCTCTAATTAAGTGGAATACAGTTGTCTAATGAATATCGGTTCTTGCTATAAAGTTTCAAAAGCAAGCCAATAATATTGTTGTTTCATTGTAGCATCAAACACATGAGTATTGGTTGACAAAGAATTTCTAGAATAGAAATTCTTTGGTCTTGGATGTTCTAAATTTACATTCATGTTTGTATGGGCAAATCAATCCTACAAATCAACAAAGAAAAACCAATTAAATTGATTGAAAGTCAATTAAATTAGTAGCTTAGTTTTTTTTTCTGTTATAGATTAAATATATAATCAGTGAATGGTAAATTTTTAATTGTGGGTTTTCGTCATTATTTGAATTTTTTTTTGAGCCGGTGGTGGTGAATCAGATTGATATGGCAACATCGATGGCCTTGAAGGAGAGCAAGCCATTGTGAAATAGTTAGATGCCGGTAAAGGAATCCAATACCAAAAAATAATTAGTTTGGTCTTGTTCTTCACGTTGATCTAGATTTTCCTATTTTGTATATATGATGGAAGAAAATAACAGCATTGGATATATTGACGGGGATATCATTGTATTTTTTGTGCATTTTGTGGATTGTAATCTTCTGTAATGTTATTACATGATGATGATATATTTTTATCTATTTATATTATCTTTTGTAATGTTATCAAATATTGACGCATACAAGCCATTGTGAAATAGTTGGACGCCGGCGAGGGAAAGGGTTTAGTATTCGAAAAGGGGGTTTTATCGTTTGAGAAAGACGAATTGTACATTTTGAGCTTAAGAATTATGACTACGTAGGATCTTGATGGATTCGAACCACTATCCCTCAAGAATTTCTTGAGTGCTCTGCCAATTTTGAGATAAAGATCCACAATAATTTAAATCATTGAAAGTGAAAAGTTAATGTCATTCCAGCTTTCATGCCAGATATACACAAACCTAAAGAAACTTGCATATACATTGGTTTCTGATATTTGACTAAGGGAATGACAAATTCCGAAAAAATCGCTGTGTTAATGAAAAAGTAAACTTCTCAATGAATTACATGAAAAAACCAATAAATGGAGAAAAGATTTTACATGACATCAATTAGCAACATACAATAGAGTCAGTAATCGAGTTTGCTTCTAGAAATTGGATAGCAATTGAGAAGTTGCAATTTGCAGGTAGTACATATTACTTCATGAGGACAAATCTCTGGCAACCAGCTCCTGTGTGCTGGTGGTTGCATTGTGAAATCTTGCAAATCTCATAGCCAATTAGAAAATGTTGTCTTGGCAACCACCTGCGTTCATCTTAATCCTGCATGGTGAGAAAATGTTGTGTAACACCCCAAATTCGGTTCACCATAGTGAACCAAACCGGCATGTTACAGGCCCCGGTTAGGTCGACTAACCCAAACCCAACACGTGCGGATCCAATCTCAGCGTCTTAAGATGAAAATATAACTTATCATACATGCATGCGTAAAACCCTAGCAGGATACTATATGGATGACTTAACAATCAACTCATACGAAGACAATAATTTTAGTAAAATTAATAAAAAAAATCTTAAAATTAAAACGGACAGAGTTTCCCTTAAAAATGTAATTAGGGGCCACCCTGTCACAACCACACATAGCATATATATACACACATATAGCACATCAGTGTTCACACACAAGTCTAATCTGTTGTATCTCCATCTTGGGTCTCAGCCCACCTGTACATCATCCATGTTTCTCATCATATCGTACCATCATGTCTTAGCACTCTACCAGATCATCGTGATTTTTTCTTACCTCACATCATTTCAAATATAATGAAAGCATAAACGAAATATTAAACAATCATCACCAAACATATGAGTGTGTGCAAAAGACCTCATTGCTCCTCCGTCTAGCTGGCACATCCATCTCGTACTCGTCACCTACATATAGTACAAAAACGTCAGTAACGAGCGTTACTAGTCCAGAATATAACTAATAACAAACTAGCTATGAGAACAAACTCTCATATGAAATAAAAATCCATATACTCCTCGTGAACTCTCTTAAGGGCATCTACTGAGGAGCCATTGGGCTGCAGACCCGGTAGCATCCCGAACTGTCTGAACTGAACTGCTGCTGTTGCCGCTCACGGCATTTTCTTCATTTTCTGGTCTCAAATCCTAAGCCCTCTCCTTACCTCCATATTTCTCCTGGCCTTGATCACGAAGGACGAGTACTCTCAAGCAGTCACCATCAGTACCCTTTGAACCACAAGTCATGACATGCGCTGTACTAAACAGTACCCGCAAACCTCCATGTTCTCCGGGTGTGAGGAACTCAAATGCGGAGTTGTCAGGATCCCTCGGGAATGGAACAGTCCGCTGGCACTAATCCAGAGCCCGCTTTGACTGTCACGACATCCTTTGCATGGTACGTGCAGTCGATTTCTCCGTCTCTGATCTCACTGAAAACTCGATAAAAATATATATAGGCCTGGGAAGGGATTTATAAAATAGGCCCGAAGGCAACTTGCTGGGGATCTTGTTTTCGAAATCATTATCGAGGGATCTCATCCTCGAGGGTTATTAATCCGGAAAACAATTCGGCTAAATGACCCGAGTTAAGTGTGATCCGATAAAACGCCACTTAACTCGTTCTGCAAGTTATAAGCAAATATACAATAGAAAGAGCGTAAAACAGAAGTGAGTCCTAACGGACCTCGTAGAAGCTCCAAGCGTGTCATCGCACCTAGGCGGCAAGCTCCTACTCCGTACCTACACATAAGAGCTAAATTCTAACACCCGATAACTAAATGATGCATCAAACTAGTCCTAATTATCATAACCAACACACGAGCATAATCAGTCAACAACTCAATAATCATTAATATAAATAATTCTAAGCCATCTTATTCATATTAATTTTATCGTGCTTTTCTAAATTACATCATACTCAATTATCATGATCAAACTATCACATTAATCACTTAGTCTTCATCATCTTTAATCACATCACTTAACTCCTCATTTCATTCCCGTTTAGGCATTTATCATATCAATTACTCAACCCTAGCATGCTCTCTAACAATCATAAATTTTAAACAAGCTTGGAGGTAATTATACCTCGCGTCGTCGGCAATCGACTACGGTTAGGGTTTCGTCGTACGTGCATCTCGAACCTCGAATTCGGCGTTCCACGGCATCCGAAGCTCGATCGGGTTCGACCGGGTGAACTCCGCGGAAGATCCGGTGAATTACAGCGAATTCCACCAATTCCGGTTTTCCGGCGAGATCGGGTGGTTTTCCGGCTGGTTCAGCGGTTTTCCGGCTGGCTCCAGTGTCGCCGGCGACGTCTACTAGCTGGATAGGGGTCATATAGGGTACCATTGGAATTGTCTAGACGAGCCCGACACATTTGCGGTATCAGCGTGGCCGACGGAGGTGGCGGCTCGCCGGAAAATGGAGAAAACAGGTGCGGCAATGGGTGGCTCGATTCGGCCTGGCTGGGCGGCGATCGGCTCCGATTTTGGTCGGGGACGGTCGCTACGTGGTTGAGGGGACCGAGCCGGCCAGTGGATGGCGACGGCGGCGGTCGACGACGCCGGAATCGGCACGCGATTGCATCGCGGCCGCGGCACTTGTGGCGGCGATTTCCTCGTCGTGGCGCCTGGACAGGGGCCGAGGCTCGTCGGGGCGGCACGGCGGAGGCATCGTGGGGCGGACTGGCATCGGTCGGCGGCCGGGTGGCGCCGACAGGGACGGCGGCGGCCTCAAGTGGGGCGGCTAGGGATTTGGGTGAAATGGAGAGGAAGGGTCGGGGTAAAAAAAATAAACTGGTGGCATACTCGTAAATAAAACTTGACTCGACTCCGTCTCGAGTCAAATTGAGTATTTACTCGTAATAAAATCTAAAACAAATCTAGAAAAATCGGGAAAAATCCCATAAAATAAAATAACACCAAAACATTATAATGACATGCTCTATAACTATCAACCTACCCAAGCTGCCCGTAACGCGTCCTAACGCGGTAAATGGCCTAAAACTAATTTTACGATCAAACTACATAATAAAAAAAAAAACTGGACTGCATACTCTCATATATTCTGATAACTCATTCTTTTCTGCTGTATTCATGACGTTATCATCATATACTTGGGTACACATGACCCCTCGTAGCTCATACACGGGACTGACGTCGGCTCAGTACACGTGTTCTGAAACATACTCGACTCGAAATTAACGGTCGAACCGACCGGTTCTAAATATAAAACCCTAACTCGAATCATGGGTTTTACAAAAGGTGAAGAGTTTTAGGGACATATTTTGATGATTATCAACCAAGGTTCACTGAATAGAAGTTGTAAAGGATGCATGTTCATGGTGGAGTGGCTGAGATAGCTAGACATGCATGTGTATGTAACCCTTGTCTTTGCAATGATTTCCTTATTAAGATAGCATGGAGGTGAGAGTTAATATATATAAAAATGGGTACATGTCCAGGGGGGAGTGCTCATATGTAGGGGAGATATTAATGCTTGTGTAGAGTGATCTCATGTAACGACCTGCTATTTTTCACAATATTGTGGGCCTTATTGGCTATGTGTTACTCAAAAGTTAACAAACCCACCCTATAACGACTAGCCCTAACCGGACCAGGTGTTACATAAAATGTTACATGAATAATATTAAAGCAAATAAGTCTAGTATTTCTAACTTATCAAAAGAACTTATGTTTCATATGACAATGTATGAAATAATTATCCCACTGTGTTGGACCATTACCAAGCTGCTAACATGCGAAGGCAATTCCGCGTTAGTGATAAAACTATTAAGCTGTATATTTAAGAAAACAAGTCAAATATACTCCACTACACTTCTATTATGCGGGGAGGCATTCCACTACACTCATATTATTATTATGATTAAAATTGCGGCCCCATGTTAGAGTGACTAAATTCTTTAACCCTGGTTGCACACGGTGCATGGTAGTCGAATTTGAGCTCATGCCGACCAGGGCTGCCAGAAGCGAATATACAACATTTCAATAATTATACGAACCTGGTTAGCTTGTATGTAATCCCGTAGCTGCAATCAATGATCCTAATCTGAAAGAGAACATAAAATTATACATGAGTATAATTTTATTCACGTAACAATGCATGCAACTAAATGATTAATATCTCTATCTTTAAAACAATTCGACAATTTAATAAATATAATAATAATTAAATAATTAACTAAAATAATAATCAAAGAAATTCATCATAACATCTAATTATGTAAGGGTTTTCGAATTACTGAAAATGGTCGTGAAACGGCTAAAAACGGCGTGAACTGAGCTGAACTGGATCGAACCAAGCTGAACCAGAATAAATTGAAAGTGCTGAACCTACCCGGTCTGGGTTAACCAAAAAAAATTGGATGGTTTGGCTAGGCTGATGGACGTGGATATGGACATGGACATGGTTGGGGGACTCGATCTGGCCAAACAGATGTGGTCGCAGACAGGCGGACAATGAACCGGGTTCCTGATGCCGGAAAATGCCGACGACGGCGCGGCCGGTGTCGCTGCCAGTCGGAATCGACGGACCACTCAACGATGAGTAGGTTGGTGGTGGTGGTCTGTGAAATCCGGCCAGTGGTTGGCCGGAAAACGGCCCAGAAAAGGGTGGATCGCCGCTGGATACGGCGACCTTGCTGGCGGTGATTGTGGCCGCGGCGGTGGCTCTGAGTGGTCTCAAAATGTCAGCATTGAGGAGATGAACCTATCTGAGGCAACGATCGGTGGTCCCCGGCCGGTGGTTGGCCAGAAAATGGCCGAAACAATGAAAACCCGACGGAGGTCGATGTCGGTCCAAAATTGTAGATCTCGCAGAGTGGAAGATGTTTGGGTGGTCGGATTGTTTGGTGTGGATCACCTGCCCCGAAAAATGGTCCAAAAGGCCACGGCGGTGACAGAAACTGGCTCTAGAAACTCCCACCGGCGGCGACTGCGGTGACGCCGGTAGTCATGGGTGGTACAAATGGAAAGCCGGACGCGAGGTGGTCATTGGGGTATCGGTCCGGTGGCCGGAGACGAGATGGAGACTCGCCGACGGCGAGCCAAAGTTGCGGCGGCATTAACATAGTGCAATGGTGGAAGATCTAGATTTGGGAAGGGTAGACTTCTAGTTTTTCTTTTCAGTTTAATTCTTTTCCTTTTTGTTGATTTTAGATTTTAGTTTCCATCATTATCAAGTTTATTATCAAATCAACTTATGCATGCATGAAAATTAGGAAGAAGAAGAAAAGAGGAAAATACCCGAGCAAGGAGGAAGCCGACGTCTGTAAGAAGGAGAAAATGAGAATGTCGCCCCCCTTCTCCTTATATAATAAAATAATGGCTAGGGTATGTTAAGACACCCTTTCACCCGTATTTCACTTAACCGGTTAAACGGGTAATTGATATGGTTCACTTAACCTGTTAAACGATATTTAACAGGGTAAATAATATCTTACACTTGACCTGGTAATTAATAATTAACTGGGTGATGGATAAATAATTTAAATGGAAATATTAATTTTCCAACGTTCGGTCCTATCGCTTCGATTTTTTGTTTTTTTTTGAGTCTTTACATCTCATGAGGTTAAAATTATTATAATTGATTAAGAAGAATAACTAACTCATAATAGGATTATCTATCACTTATTAGCCACAGGTTTAATGACATGAGCATCTTGGCATATGCATTCCATCATGCTATCCTGTATTGTTTATTGGACTAGCACTTATGTAGGTACAAAACAATGAATATGCATGACTATAAGTGATGAGCTTTGTGAGATCCCTCAAGTTATTCTCAAATCTAATACTTATTTAACTGAGATTATGTTTATAAATGAGAATGGACTGTAGATTTTTACTTGGTTAACCAATTTTGAAGGGATGACTTACGCTTATTATATTGAACTTTGGGCTGGGTCATTACAGATGGTATGAGAGCCAAGCTGGTTCCGTGTTAGATATTGGGCTAAACTATGAACAATGGCTAGGCGGCCGGTTACGGGCTAGAGAAGGATGTGGGTTGAGGCTTGCGATGAGAAGTGTAAGAGTTTTGAGGATGAAATTTTCTAAGATATGTAGATTGTGAGATCCCTCAACTTTGTCTAACATCTAATACTTATTGGTGTGAGATCTTGTTTATAATTTAGTATTTGTGGCTAGCGATGGGCTAAGTGTATGAATTTCGAGGTTAAAATTTCCAAAGATAGGTGGATTGTGATATCCCAAACTTAGTTTTACATATAATACTTATTGGGTTAAGATTTTTTTTATAAGTGAGAATGGACTATAGTTCTTCAACCTGGATAACCACTTTTGAAGAGATGACTTAGGCCCTATGTTGCACTTTGGTCTAAGTCGTTACAAAATTGTGAAATAATTCAACTTAGTCCAATATCTAATAGCTATTGAGGTAAGATCTTGTTTATAAATGGGAATGGACTATAGAAAGTTAACCACTTTTTAAGAAATGACTTAGCCCATTAGTTTGCACTTTGGGCCGGGTCGTTACAAATGATATTAAAACAACCTGGTTCCATGTTAGATGGTGGGTTGGACTATACAAATGTTGGCTAGGCTACCGATCATGGGCCAGAGAAGGATGTGGGCTTGGGTCTAGCATCGGGCTAAGTTGAGGAATTTTGAGGACGAAATTTCCTAAGATAGATAGATTTGGAGATACCTCAGCTTAGACTCACATCTAATATTTATTGGGGTGATCCTGTTTATAAGTGGAAATGGACTATAAACCTTTCACTTGGTTAACAACTTTTGAAGAAATGACTTACCCATTAGCTTGCACTTTGAACTAGGTCATTAAAAATGGTAGAGCAACCTGGTTCCTTATTATATGGAGGGCTACACTATGCGGGTTGGCTAGGCTACGATCATAGGTCATAGGACGTACCCTAGCCGTCACTTATTTTATTATAAAAGATGGTAAAAGGGGAGGGCGTCACCCTCATTCCTTCTTTTAGATTGGCGCTGGCTTCCTCTTTGCTCGGGTAATTTTGTTCTTCCTCTTCTTAATTTTCATTCATTCGTTTGGAATTGATAATCAAGATGATAACCATGGAATTCAAAATCTCAAATCAACAAGAAGGATAAGGGAATTAACTGGAAAAGAACTAGAAGCCGACCATGACTGGAAATCTGCGTTGTTGTATTAAATTCATGAGCGCTTGCTGTCCAAGTTATGCAACAACGTTCTTGATCAGGTTGGGGGAATTAAAGAGATTGGATTTCCATGGAAATTGCATGCCAAGAAGGTAGCACATCCACCTGAGTTGCAGCAGCAGCACCGCAGCATTTGAGTCACAAGCTGGTGGCGTTGCAACCAGCAATAGCGCTGTGCTCCTTCCTTTTTGGTTTTGGGTCGCCATGGGCGGTGCTGCTGACCAGAAACATGGTCGCCATGGTGCAGGACGGAGTTGCCTTGGCTGCTGGTCGGT
>JAVDBV010083169.1:0-14117 GCA_032619315.1 Piper longum | reverse complement strand
CCTAAACCCTAAACCCTAAACCCTAAACCCTAAACCCTAACCCCTAAACCCTAAACCCCTAACCCCTACCCCTAAACCCTAAACCCTTAACCCCTAACCCGTAACCCTAACCCCTAACTCTAAACCCTAAACCCTAAACCCCAAACCCTAAACCCTAAACCCTAAACCCTAAACTCTAAACCCTAAACCCTAAACCCTAAACCCTAAACACTTGCCCTTCTACTAGCTCCACCTAATCCCGAAGCAACAAGCAACACCCTACACTTCCTTACCAACTCACACCTGAGTTCTAAGAAAACTAGCACCCACTTGCTCTTCACAACCATAAACACTAGCACCACTCCTTGCAAGGAGCACAACCACGCCAATAGTACAAGCACTCACCAACCCACAAACCAATCACAATCTGATTGGTTCGTAATATTCTTACTCAAGATGAATATCATCTTGTTACATAGATTTCAATCAAGAGATTACAAACAATATAACAATTGAATCTCCAATCACTTTAAGCCCGAGGTTGATAGTTGATGTGGCTTATATGAAGTTTACTACTCTAAAGCATGCATCCTCTTCTAAAGTCTCCCTTTTTGAATTAAACACCAGAATACTTCAAGCACCTTTGAATGTTCAGAAACTATTGATAGCCAACCTTGTTCTCACCAAGCTTTCTCCTTTTATAGGTCTCCAAACCTCCAAAGTTTGAAGCTCCTAAATTCAAATTCAAACAAGGTTCCACTCAATGAATAAACTCTTCAAACTCCTATAGACACATCAATGAAGTAGTTGAATATTTTGACCATTTGAAACTCCTTTGATGAAGTCCCAAAGCTTTGCATTGACCTTCATAATCTGTCATATCTCCACATCTAAATGCAAGAATAAGTCCAAGATTAATTTAACTTTCAAATGTTCAAATTTCAATCCAAAACATAATCGGAATTGATAATTCAGTTTGATTAAATACACCTTGCTCTAAGTCATCCGAATCATTTCATAGAAAAAACTTTTTGATTTATCACATTATTCATGTTGCATCATCAAAATCCCAAATCAACAAGTTCAAGACTTAACAATCTCTCCCCTTTTTATGATGACAAATATAAAGATTTTTATACATGGTTTTAAGGTCAACCTTCATTAATTAAACATTTCATTTTCTAAATTCCAATCTTCAAGTTTTAGCTCCTTAGCTCGAAATATATCCACAATACTTGGAGAAGTCAATAGCCAAATGTATTTTAAGATTAAGAAAACTAAAGAATGTAACCTATGTAGGTTCCACTGTCTCCCTTGAAGGCAAGATACTTTGGTAATATCACCAAAGAAACCCAATCCGCAGCTGTGAAGACCTCAGATATGTCTAGATTTGGACTAGACGATTCTAGGTTCATCACCCTTCTGCATGATTTTAAAGTTAATAGCCAAACAATCAATAACTAGGATTATTACCCCTTTATTAGCATTATTTTAAAGTTATTATCATGGCTTATTCCTACTGATTATCCCCCAAACCAAATTCACAACCTGGCCAAACAGCATGTCCATGTCGTGGTGTGACTTCTTCCGTGCATCTCAAACATAATTTTTACATCGAAAATTTTACAAACTCAATAATAGATCAATTCACAACTTCTAAATAAGTTAAACTTTTTGTTTTATTAATACTTATGCTGAGTTTACTTGTAATTATTCATTATAACAACTTTTACCATTAAAGCTCAATTCAAGAAGGTATTTTATATAACTCCTACATGAATCAACATAAGATATTAATTCAATTCCATTCCATGTAGAACTTCGTTGAATCATAATGCAACTATTAATTAACAGGAATTTAACACGAATTACTGGAAAAATAGAAGCATTTCAATAAATTAATCAAACAAACAAACTGACATGAAATAATCATTTTTTTCATGCAAACATATGCACATTAACTTCATTATCCGAGCTCAATGAACCACACCCCTTTCACATCAAAACACATGCACCACAATTCCATCAAGAACTCATGTAAATATATATAAAACTCAATAAAATATTATGTATGCATGGTCTACACAGAAAATTATGGTGTTATGCCTTATGATGAAGATATAATTAAAAAGAGTAGAAAAAGGGTGAAGTACAGCCCGCCTTCTCCTTGCCGCCACACTTCCTACACGTCAGCGTGAGAGAGTGAGCCAGAGAGAGCGGGTCAACTTCTCAGGAGGGTTTTATAAGTTGACTTGGCAAATACATAGGAGCACTTATGTCTTTTCCAGCCCAAATATTAAAAATTATAATAACTAAGATTTTCATTCCCCGATTAAAATTCAATATTAATCTAAAATAAATTTCACTTAATTATTCTACACTGTTTGACCTTCTCGATTAATTTTTATTTAATTAAATAGAATTTTAACCAAACCTATGATCTCCCGTAAACTGTGAAGTTAACAATCTTCCTATATATTAAGATGACCTTTCATCAACATAGGTATTGTGTATCACATTGGCATTTCATGAAGTATAGATTTCACAAAGTATTATGGAAAAGGGAACGATTGCTCACGAGCAGGTGTGCATGGCAAGCCCGGAAAGCCGAGAGGAGTGGTGAAGTTAAAATTAGGGATGGAGGATTCTTAATCTTCTTCTAACATGGTCAAATTTGCGGTATCATCATCTTAAACGAAAGATATGTGTCAAATAGGGCCACGTCATCTGAAAACTAAAAGAAAGCTAATAGAATTAGTAGGGAGAAGTGTAAGTGATTTTATGCAAAAATGTGAGTAATGCTTTGTGCAAAAATAAGAATATAAGTATTTTTATTCTGATTCACAAGCATGAATTAATATACTAATACCACAAAAATACATAAATTGATGCACCAATAGAATAAGTAAATACATAAAAGGATGAGAAGCTAAAAAAATAAAAGATTATTTTCCCACTTCCTTTTCTCAAAAATTTCTACATGGTATTTTTTAGAGTAATTTTATACGGCAATTTATTTTGTTTGCATATTTGTAGAGGGAAATATTTTCCCACCTAACTTTATAAAATGAGTTCTACGTGTTTTTCATTCTACAACCTTCAATTAAAACTTGCGGTTCAAAATGTTTGGTAACCAAATAACCAAAGTACAATATAAGTTAGAGAAAAATAGATTTTTTTAATTATTTTATAAAAGTGAAGCCATATTTTGCGAACAAAAAGATATAAAAATTAATTACATAATAATAATAATAATAATAATAGTAATAATAATTTCATAATAATCAATATAAAATATAGATTTCATGTATGCTTTTTCAAAATTCGGTTATTTCGATTAGTTTGGCTCAGTTAAAATTCAAATCAAAACATTTATACTCATTTCAGTTTGTTCACATTTATATTCAAAATGAACCAAATTAGTTCGAAACTAAACCAAATTAATAATTTAGTTCTATTTATTATACTCACCCTAAAAAAACTATCTCCGTCCGGGGTTTGAGATCGGTTATATTTTGATTCGGTTCGCCTGATTTAGTGTCTTATGACGCCGGATCTGATAACTTACCTCCAAGATATGGGCGTGATGTGCATATCAAGATTTTATTTATTAATGAAATTTGATTGTGCTGTGATTATTCAGATTGGTTGATTCGTCAGCATGTGTACTGCTTTGATGTGAACTTGACACTCTAAATTGATATATTATTGCCAATGTTTTGATAGGGTTCCTACTAAACTGTTGTATAAACAAGAACACGAGTTATTAAAGCATTGCTGAGGCCGCGAGCGGGCAGCCTGCTACCAGGCTTCGTGCCCTTCCCCGTAGAAGCCAAGTTTCCCAAAAATATTTTGAAGGCCCACTGCAACATATATTTTTTATAACCTCGCAATTACTGAGCAGTTTTTTATGATTCCAAAATTAACCTTTTTTACAAAATTACCTATTAATTCTTATTACTATTAGAATTTTGATATTAATTTGAAGCATATTTATTTCTTTTCTCATATTTTCCATTTTTAGATAAAAAATGTAAAATAAATAACTTTAAATACTAAATCCTTAAATGCATTTAGTAATTTATAAAATTATTTTTGTTTGCATGATTTATTAACTATTTTTAATAAATAAATTTATGAATCAATAAGCTATCAAAATTTAACCTAGTATAACATAACAGATTATTTTTTTGATTCTAGTATATAAGTTAAAGCTTTCAAAAACATATTTTGCACCAGTTTTAAAATCTATTCAAACAGTCAATTATATATTTTTATTTTTTTATCTAAAAATGGGAATATAAAAATATAAATTCCCTTCCCAACTTATGTTAAAATTCTAACAATGCTATAAAGTAAAAGGTAGCTTTGTAAAAGGGGTAATTTTGGAATTGGAAAAAACCTGATGTGACAAGTTTGGGGCATTATAAAGGGTAATTGTGATATTATAAAAAATTTTAGTAACAGTAGGCAGACAAAAAACTTTCGGAGGCCAAATTTCCACGTGGAAGGCATAAAGCCGGCGTGCAGGCTTGTCAATGCCCAATTTATTAAACTTCAAGTACCGTAACACAAGCACACATTGTGATTATAATCACGTGCTTTTACATTGCAGCTGTTATAAGGCCAAAGCGACATTATTTATGCTTCTGAACACTCACATTGGGAGCGGCGTCTCCTTCACATCGTATGTGAAGTTGTAGCAATTGATGCCTGTGTACACGCCATCATCCATATCTTTAACAATCTGGGTTCCATCGCTAAAAGTGTCAAGCTGTTGATATGAGAAGGGAACGTCACATTTGCCCCGCGTTGCTAGCAATTCTAGCGTCACACGAGACTTCGGGGGCACGGTAACCTTATAGTTGCTCGACAAATCAGTGGATGATTCCCGAGTTGCCCCCCACTGATACGATCCTTCAAACGTTGCAGAAAGTGTGACCTTGAATTCAAAAATTAGTGGAATGCCAGTCGTAAACTGAATCGAAGCACCCAACTTCAATGAAACACCTGAAGACCAAGTACTACTCTTAGAATCTGTATATTTCAATTCAAGCAAAAGAGTGTCTGCCTCATTGCCAGAATTATCAGCCACTCTACGATCCATTGAAATGACTGCCTCATCATAGATCCTGGCATCATCAAGGCGAAAATCCACATTATAGACTTTCCTTGAAATGATGGTCTCTTCAACCTGAAGTTTGGCTTGATCAGAAACAATATCCGCGTCGGCTACGACAGATCCGTCACTTCTGCGGACAAATTTGTTATTACCCAAGCAGCGAAGAGCGATAACATCATCGCTAACTTTGATTGGCCAAAACAGGGCGTCCGAAGGGCTTTTTTCGACCTCATCTTCTGTCAGAGCAAAAACAGAGTCAAATGGATTAGCAAGATGCATGAAGTATCGAATCTGATCATGAACAATCTGAGATGACAGGTACTTTATACGGATGCTTCCATCAGACATGGGAACAATTTCATTCCGCACATACGAACTTGCAGTTTCCCCATTCATAAAAACTAGGAATTCTTCACTTTCGATGTCACCTATGTAGGTTTCGTTGTCTCCCTTGAAGGCAACAAACTTTGGTAATACCACAAACGAATCCCAATTAGTTGTTGTGAAGACATCAGATAAGTCTTGATCTGGACTCGACGATTCTGCAACTAGACAACCCAAAGCACGTTCATCACCCTTCCATGAGGAAACATAGTTTCCGAGCTGGTCATGTATGTATTGGACTGTTCCATCATTTCCATCAGGGCGGATCATCCTGAACAATGTACATGACCATTTGGATTGATCTTCTTCTTGTTTGTCTGCTGCGGCAACAATCCGTTTACTATCCTCAGATTGTCTCACCCAGTATTTGTTATTGTAACAGCTTCTTATGTGCACCCGGTTTTGGCTACTCTCCGCCGCCTCCACTTGAAATTTAGCGCAAGGGCTCGTGATCTCATCTCCGGAAAACACAAGCAAATTTGGTGTCTCCTCTGTGTTGACATGGTACAAGTACTTGTTGTACTTGGATTTGAAGACAAACTGTGCCATTTTCTTTCCTCTTTGTTCTAGCCAAGATTTTAAAGCACAACGAGTTTGTAGTTGGTGTTATTTAACGGTGAGAAAAAGCAAAGACGATGGAATATTAATTCAAAACAATGTTACAGTAAATGTAAGCAGATATCAATCAATTTAGAAGATGAGATCTCTAGGAAGAAGTTGTAATGGCAAGCATCAAGCTAAACCATTTCCTTGGCACGGAAATAAAATTGTAAAATCTACAATATTTTAAAATAGTCAACTCAACCAAAAATAATATATATTCATTATACCCCACAAGGTATGTTGGTTCTCCTGAAATTATACGAAAGAAATATAAATTTTAGATATTAAAATTTCTTTGTATTTGGATAACCGGAAATCCAGTCAAACAAAATTTTGTTATTAGTCAATGCAAGTTTATATAAAAATTTTAACAAATAAGATTTTCTTATGAAAAATAAAATAAGTTAGGCGAAATTTTGGAAGACACACTTAAAAAAAAATTTATTTTTATCTTATTTTTATATTATCTAAACATGTAAGAAAATTCATAAAACTTTTCATGTCATTTTATTTCATTTTATTACATTTCCATTTCCACTGAATTTTCTTTTTCATTTGCGTTGTTTTCATGCCAACCAAACAAACCTTTAAAAAATAGTAACTCATTGTATTTGTGTACAAAGCAATCAAAATAACTCTTAAGTATGAACTACAACCATATTGATCAATGTAAGGTGTTAATTTAGGCTATTTTTGGTCATGGAAATAATATAAATAACATGAAAATTTTAAACCAATCATTAGTAAAAGTAGTATATATGTTTTGCATTTAATAGAAAATAATTACATGCTTAATGTATATTATGTTCAAAATAATTATGATTACACGTAATTACTTCTCCCATGTGTAAAAAAATTTCCAAGAGATAAGAAAAAGGTGAAAAATTAGTTGCACGTAAGAGAACATATGGACTTTAAAGGAATCATGATTATTTTGTGCACATACTTACACTTCATCCGAATATAAAATAATAAATACAACAGTATTTTTAATATAAAATATATTAATTATAACCACTTTTAAAAAGATTGACTATTTTAAATTTTCATGTCATTTTTATTACTTTCATGTCAACCAAACAAACCATTAGGTTAAAATTAAACAACCTTTGCCAAATTTAAACTTTTAAGCCCCAAAATGTATTAAGTTTATTTTCTAATTTTTTTGTAACAGATGAAAAACCCAAAGAAAATTCCAAAATTTTTATCATCAGCTTTATACTTCAATAATAACTTGAGTTTAGAGTTTGTTCATAATTTCATAAACAATATTTTCAATTTTTTTAAGGTACGCAAGGATTACAACTTACTTCCATAATTCCCAACAACAATGAGATTTTTATGGGTACGTTTTGTCATTGATAAAAAAATTAGTGAAATTTGCCCATGACTAAAATGAAAGTTACAAAAATAATTACATGTGATATAAATTTGAAATTTTGGCCATATTTTTGCAGAAAAATGGACAGCCAGCTATATATGATATTTTGGCTGAAACTTTACTAGATTTTATGCTTAATTCATGTCAGCCAAGAAGGCCCTATTAGAAATCAAATATAAAAATCAAAGTCTCAAGCATCAAGCAGGTTCAGATATAGTAAATAATTGACATGAACAGCGCTGCCTATTTGAACAATTGCTGTATGATGTTCAAGATGATTACAAACAAAAATAAAAACTTGAATATAACAAATCATTACAGCGATAAGAAGACAGAGCAAAAACAATTATGAACAAAATACAAAGATGCTCAAAAGTTCGTGTTGATCAAGCAAACCTTACCAAATGGAGATCGGTTCACCTAATGACCAACTGGAAGGAGAGGAAGATCTAAATCCTGTTTGCTTACGCTTCTCAGAACTGATCAGAAGAAGATTTAAGAAGCCATGGAAAAGATAGTCACACGCATCGCTCGAAGATTCACCCGTTTCTTTATGTTTTTGTACCCTATCCAAACACTGAACACAAAGGATCTAAACCCAAAATCAAGGAGCTACCAAAAGAAAAGATGACCAGAGCTTTGAAGCTGACTTTCCATGGAAAAAATGGGGATGGGAGAGAAGGGGTTTATAAAGCAGCGTTTCATCTGTCTCTTAAACCCGCCAAAATTAATAATACGTCATCCCGGCGATTCATAAACAAACTACTAAACTAGTCAGGGGTAGCCCCCTAAGTCCCATTACCCATGTATCTATCCAGAGGTCCACATGGCCCACGCAAAAAGAAGTTAAACCACTTAATTACGTGAGGGTTCTAATCTCAACTATCTAATGAATACATACTCGGATTGACTCTTAATCTTTCTACACAATCTTCATTGTTCTCTTAATCTAACAAAAAATTTTCAATTAATCAAAGGCATTTTTTGACCATGCTCACCCTAAAAATTATTTAATCAAATGCAAATGACTTTTATGTTAACTTAGAACATTTACTAATGGACGGACTATACCTAACCTGGTCTAATTCATTAGTGTACTCTTATAGTTGAGATAGCGCTGATTCATATAATATTTTTGTGTTTGTGGTTCATAGATTTGTTTTATCCAATGATATTATCATCATTGTCCTTTAAGCTTGATATATGACAATCATTAATTATTATAAATGTCATAATTGCATAAATAATCTTGGTGATGATACTGAAACATAATGACCAGTCATATTGTTGTTAGGTGTATGATAACTACACGTGAAAATATCTTTTGTCCTTGTCATGTATTTGGAATGATGTGGCCATTATAATTCCTCTATAAAAATCATGGAAACTTTGTAAAATTGAAAAATTGAACAAAAGCATTTGTGGACCATACTCCCCGAAAAAATTATTTAATAAAATAGGTCATGCAAACAACTTTTATGTTAACTTACAACATTTACTATTGGACTGACAAGTTTCTACACCTAACTTTGATCTAATTCAGTAGTGCACTCTTGCAGTTGATAGTGATGATTTAAATAATATTTTTGTGGTTTACCCTTCATAGATTTTTTTTATACATTGATATTATCATCATTGTCCTTTAAGCTTGATATATGTCAACGTCCTTATTGTATAAATTATATGGGTGACTCTAGTGAAACATAATGACCATTCATATTGTTGTTAGGTGTATGTTAATTACATGTAAAAAGATTTATTGTTCTTGTCATGTATTTGGAGTGATGAGGCCATTATAATTCTATTATATAAATAATGGAATCTTTGTAAAATTGAGAAAAATCAGTGAACTTTTTCGTAATTGTAACATTATTTTGTAGCAAATATTATTACACATTTTATGGTTTTGTATGACGAACATACACAAGATAATAGACTTGGCATGAGAAATTAATCAAAAGCGTTTGTGGACCATGCTCACCAAAAAAAGTATTTAATCAAATAGGTCATGCAAATGATTTTTATGTTAACTTAGAACATTTACTATTGCACTGACAACTTTCTACACCTAACTTTGGTCTAATTCATTAGTGCACTCTTGCAGTGGATCTCCCTTCTTAGATCTTTTTCATACATTGATAATATCATCATTGTCCTTTAGACTTTATATATGTCAATTTCATTATTGTATATATTATTTGGGTGATGATAGTGAAACATAATGACCATTCATATTGTTGTTAGGTGTATGATAATTACATGTGAAAATATTTTTTGTCCTTGTCACGAATTTGGAATGATGAGGCCATTATAATTCTTCTATACAAATTATGGAATCTTTGTAAAATTGAGAAAAATCAATCTCTTTCTCGTAGTTGTTAACATTCTTTTGTATCAAATATTATTACAAATTTTAAGGTTTTGTAAAAAGAACATGCACAAGATAGTAGACTCGGCATGATAAATTAATCAAAGGCATTTGTTGACCATGCTCACCCGCAAAATTATTTAATGAAATAGGCCATGTAAATGACTTTTATGTTAACTTAGAACATTTGCTATTTGACTGGCAAGTTTGTAGACCTAACTTTGGTCTAAGTCCTTAGTGCACTCTCTCGGAGTTGATAGCACTGATTTAAATAATCTTTTGTGGTTTGCCCTTCATAGATTTTTTATATACATTGATATTATTATCATTGTCCTTTAAGGTTGATTTATGACAATCATTCATGATTGTAAATGTCATTATTGTATAAATTATTTAGATGATCTTAATGAAATATAATGACCATTCATATTGCTGTTAGGTGTATGATAATTACATGTGAAAAGATTTTTGTCCTTGTCATGTATTTGGCATGATGAGGCCATTATAATTCTTCTATACAAATCATGGAATATTTGTTAAATTTACAAAAATCAGCCTAGTTTTTGTAGGAAATGTTATTACCAATTTTATGGTTTTGCATGAAAACATGTACAAGATAATAGACTTGGCATGATAAATTAATCGAAGGCATTTGTGGACCATGCTCACCGTTAAAATTATTTAATCAAATAGGCCATTCTAATGACTTTTTTGTTAACTTAGAACATTTACTATTGGATTGACAAGTTTTGCACCTAACTTTGGTCTTATTTATTTGTAAAACTCACTTTCGGGTTAGGGTTTTATCCGCTTGTATTTCTCCCTCGTTCAATCTAGTTTCTAGTTAGTTTGAGTGAGCTCAAGCCAGATTAGTTTTCAATTATGAGTATGGAGTGTGGGGTCCAGATGGCCGTATGAGCATGTATGGTGGCTAAACATGCCTGTCATGCAGATGATGAGATTATGATTTATTAGTGTATATGTGAGGTATACAGATGATTATTTTGAGTTAGTCAGGGTTCTATGCTTAGGGTTAGGCCGTTATAGCGTTTAGTATCCGTTTAAGATATTTATGGTATTATATTTGCATGCATCATAAGGATTTCGGATCGCCGAATTGTGCCCCTGTGGGCCAGCTTGATTGAGTCATACCTTTTAACTATATTGATTTGATGGTTCGAGGCATATTTAGTCATCTTGCCTCGATTCCCACCTACAGAGTCATTTTTAGGACTCGAGTCAGTTTTGACCCTGGACAGTCTCGATCCGACCTTTCCGTCTATATGCATATTGCATATACCGTACGTGGGCCCCACTAGACCACGGGTTTTTTGATGTTCAAATCATGCCATGTGGCAAGACTTAAGCCGTCTATGTCAGCCTAGTTTTACCATCTTATTTTCCAAGGTTTCCCATGATTTTAAGTTTTTACCTTAGCTTTGCGGCCACATCGGCTCGCCGCCGATGAGTCTCCGGACCGTCCCCAACCACCGAACCGCCACTACCGTGACAACCTCTCGGACGGCTTTCCATCCATACCAGCCATGGCTACTGGCAACACTGGAGTCGCCGCCGGCGACTACATTTTTGTAGGTGGTTTCCGCCACCGCTGCCGCCCATTTGACTGTTTTCCGACGCCAGTGAGCCACCTCCAGCTGGTCCGACCACCTAGACAGGTTCACCTTTTCGTGATCTCCATTTTGAGACAACCCACAACCACAGCCGTGGCCACAATCACTCCTGGCGATGTGCCGCCCCTGTGGTGATCTGCCCCTTTTCCCTAGTCGACCGGACGCCATCTACCGTCACCACCATCATGTCCCTCATCACATGGGTTATCGAACCCAACTGGCTGGCGCTTTCCACCGATGAAACCGGCCACACTGTTGGCCTAATTTCCCACGTGTGAGTCCGCGTTCGTGTCTGTCTGCCCGCATTCGAGTCCTCCAGCCCGCGCCGCATCCACCTGCCGAGACAATCTACTGTTCGTGTCCACCTACTCGACCATACCCGTGTCCGTGTCATGTCCAGCAGCAGCCAGACCAACCCAACCGACCTAGCCCACCAATTTATCTAAACCCGACTGAGTTAACCCAGCCGACCCAGTTCGGTTAACTTGAGCTCATTTCCAGCCGTTCTCGATCGTTTTCGACCGATCTCGATAATTCGATAGTCCCTATATTATTTTAGATTCATATTCACATTATTTAGCATATTTTAATGTTATAAGTTTATTTATTTCTCATTTATTTAACAATTTATTTATTTATTTATTTGTTATTATTTATTTTATTTATATGTTTATCATGTATAATATATGTTTACATGATTATATGTTATTATTAATATTATATTTACTTATTAATATTAGCCTTTTTATTTTTATTGAAATTGTATAATTTATTTATTTATTTATTTGTTCATTGATTGCATGCTATTATTTATTTGTATTTAATTACCTATTTTTTAATGATGACTATGATATTATTATTATTCATGATTAATAAAAATTAACTAATTATTTAATTATTTATTTATTTATTTATCATAGAATGATTATGTATTTATTTATTTAATTGTTTATATAATTACTAACACTAGTATATATAATATTTTCTCATGTTTAGCCAATTAAATATATAGTATATGATATTATTATTTTATAATTAGAGTATTGATTGTTTTTATGTAAAAGCACATGGTTAACAAACTCACCTAAATCATTTCTATCATGACAAGTTACCTATGATTTCGTCTCAAGAAAATCTTTACTAGAATTCTAGATCATTTTCATCAATTTTATTAACAATAGCATAAACATCATCTACGCATCATTAAAATCAAAGTTGGGAGTTACATATAAATTATATCAAGAAAAATATTCTGAACAAAATTCACAATATAAACACCCATAGAATTTCTTCATATTATATTATCAAATAAAGAAAAATAACACACACTTCTATCATCGAACAAAGTAATAAGTTGGATGATTTATATGAAATAAAGAAGAACACTACTAACAACCTAATAATTTTTTAAAAAAATTTAATACCACTTAAATCTCTCCCCCAAGCTTAAACAATGCATTGTCCCAATGCTTAAAAAAAAATATAAACTGAAAATAACAAAGCAAAAGGACTTCCCAATTAACACCAAATAATTGGAGGAGATAAAACATAAACCAAAATAAAACTAGAAACTCCCTAATTAAAAACTAAATTACCTATCTTACGAAAAATAAATGAAAACATGGGTTGCCTCCCATGAAGCGCTAAATTTATAGTCATCAGCCTAATTATTCCAACATACCTAGCGTCGGGATAAATGATGGAGGGTTGGTGTACAAGAACATTACCTCCAAAATAAGGTTTAAGTCTCTACCCATTAACTTTAAAACTTGTACCTGAACCTTCTTTATGAATTTCTACAGCTCCATAAGGAAATACTTCTCAGATGATGAAAGGGCCGGACCATCGTGATTTTAATTTTTCTGGAAACAATTTCAACCTTGAGTTAAATAATAATACATGTTGTCCACATTGAAAAGTACGACGTGAAATATTCTGATCATGCCACTTCTTTGTCTTTTCGTTTTACAATTTAGCACTTTCATAAGCCTTCATTCGTAACTCATGTAGCTCATTTAATTGAAGTAGTCTTTTTTCTCCACAAGCCTTCATATCAAAATTTAAATTTTTAATAGCCCAATATGCATTGTGTTCAAGCTCCACTAGCAGATGACAAGCTTTCCCAAAAATCAACCAGTACGGAGACATTCCGAGTGGTGTTTTATAAGCCATCCTACACGCCCATAAAGCATCATCCAAACGTATAGACCAATCTTACTGTAAAACCCATTTTTGGGTTAGGGTTTTACCCGATTTAAATTTTCCCTATTTGGGTCAGTATCTAGTTGGTTTGAGCGAGATCGAGCCAAACTAGTTTCACATTATGAGTATGGGCCTAAATGGCCGTATGAACATGTTATAGAGGCTGAGTATGCCCGACATGCAAATTATAAGATCACGAGTTATCAATGTATGCTCAGGTATACGGATTTGTTTGTATGTGTTAGACAGGATTTTAGGCTAGATTTAGGCCGTTACGGCGTTTAGTATCCGTTTGGGATTTTATGGGTACATCATTTGCATGCATCATAGGAATTTTAGATCACTCGATTTATGCCCCTGTGGGCCCAATTTGATTAAGTCCAGTGTTCAAGGCCCATTTAGCCTTCTTACCTCGATTCGCTCCGATAGAGTCAATTTCAGGACTCG
>JAVDBV010083159.1:15018-26694 GCA_032619315.1 Piper longum | reverse complement strand
ATCCCTCGGGAATGGAACAGTCCGTTGGCACTAATCCAGAGCCCGCTTTGACTGTCATGACATCCTCTGCATGGTACGTGCAGTCGATTTCTCCGTCTCTGATCTCACTGAAAACTCGATAAAAATATATATATAGGCCTGGGAAGGGATTTATAAAATAGGCCCGAAGGCAACTTTCTGTGGATATTATTTTCGAAATCATTCTCGAGGGATCTCATCCTCGAGGGTTATTAATTCGGAAAACAAGTCGGCTAAATGACCCGAGTTAAGTGGGATCCGATAAAACGCCACTTAACTCGTCCTGCAAATTATAATCAAATATACAATAGAAAAGGCATAAAAGAGAAGCTAATCCTAAAACAGAAGCTAAGCCTAGGCGGGGAGCTCTTACTCCGTACCTACACATCAAAGCTAAATACTAACGCCCGATAACTAAATGATGCATCACACTAGCTAATTATCACACACAATGCAACCATCATCAATCAAGAAATTCAATAATCATTAATATAATAATTCTAAGTCCTCATATTCATGCCAATTTTATTATATTTTCCTAAATTACTTCCTAGCCACTTATCATGCTCATCCTCGATCTATCTCATTAGATCACTTAGTTGTTCATCTCATACTCAATCACATCATGTCACTTATCACTCATTAGGGTTTAATCACCTCATTATCAACTAATCAATCATTAATCATAACTACTACTCAATCCTAGCATGTTGTACTAACAATCATCAATTATAATTAATCAAATTAGGATAAGAGGTAATTATACCTCGCGTCGTCGGCAATCGGCGACAGTTAGGGCTTCGTCGTACGTGCATCTCGAACCTTAAATTCGGCGCTCCACGACATCCGAAGCTCGATCGGGTTCGACCGGGTGAACTCCGCAGCAGATCCGATGAATTCCAACGAGTTCCAACAATTCCGGTTTTCCGACGGGTTCCAGTGGTTTTCTGGCGGGTTCGGCGGTTTTTTGGCGATTTTACGATGATTTTCCGGCGAGAGTCGCCGACGGCGTCTACTGGTCGGATAGGGGTCGTATTGGGTACCATCGGAACCGTCTCGGCGATCCTGAGGCATCTGTGGCGTCGGCGTGGCCGATGGAGGCGGCGACTCGCCAAAAAATCTCAAAATAGGGGCGGCCGCGGTGGGTGGCTAGATCTGGCCGGTGAGGGCGGCGGCGGTCGCCGGCACTGGAATCGGCGACGCGAACGAATCGTAGGTGCGGTGCTAGGCGGGACAATTCCTGGCATCGCAGCGGCATAGAGTGGCGAGGGTTGGTCGGGGCGGCAAGGCGACAGCGTGGTGGGGCGGCAAGGCGACAGCGTGGTGGGGCGGAGCGGCGCCGGTCAGCGATCAGGCGGCGCCGACAGCCACGACCGGTTCTTGCAAATGGGGGAGGAAAGCTAGGGTTTGGGGGTGAAGGTGTCGGGGTAAAAAAATTTAGTTGGGTGGCATTCTTGTAAATATTACTTGAATTGACTCCGTCTCGAGTCAAAATAATTATTTAATCGAAATAAATTCTAAACAAATCTAGAAAAATTGGGAAAAATCCCATAAAATAAAACAAACACATAAAAAAAATAAAATGACATGCTCTATAACTATCAACCCACCCAAACTACCCGTAACGCGTCCTTTTCGGTAAACGACCTAAAACTATTTCTACAATCAAGCTGCATAAAAATAAAAACTATATTGCATACTTCCATATATTGTGATAACTCATTCTTTTCTGCTGTATTCATGACGTTATCATCATATACTTGGGTACACACTACCCCTCATAGCTCATACACGCGACTGGCGACGGCTTAGTACACGTGTTCTAAAATATACTTGACTCGAAAATAATAGTCAAACCGACCGGTTCTAAATATAAAACCCTAACTCGAATTATGGGTTTTACAAGTAGAGTTCAAGTCAAGCTACGAGTTGAGTTCGAGTTATAATTGAGTTGAGTCGAATCAAACACGATCTTATTCAAACTCGGCTCGTAAGATTTGAGTTCGAGTCGAGTTTGAGTTTGAGTATTTAAATGTTAAATTTTGAGTCGAGACAAATCAAGCCGAACACCAAATACTCACGAGCTGACTCGTTTAATTAGCAGCCTACTCAGGATACTGTTCATCAAACTCCAGCTATGTACAAAGAATGTAATGCAAAAATTTTGTTGGTTGAACCGCCGAGAGAGTGATTTTGGACATCATTTGGCTAGATATGCTGCAAAATCTTGTTTGTACTGTGTTAAACTTTTTTTTAAAATAGTTTCTCTATTGGTCAAAATAAATGAAAACATCTAATGATATTCGGGCTCAAGCCCATTTCCCCTCTCAAATCACCACGTTAAAAAATTTAGTCAATTAAAAATTCTAAGGGAATTCAAAATGCAAATATTATGGCTTGTAAAATTATAAACCCTTGAAGATCAAACGCCATTAAATTGATCAGTATTATTTAATTTATGTGTGATAATATTTACCATAAATATCAATAATTCACGTTATTAAAAATTCTAATTGCTCAAATACCACCTTTTAATTTATATGGGTTTCTTATTTCGTAGTTAAAGATTCTTCTTATTAACAGAGAAGGAGGAAGCATTTTATGAAGCTTCTTGTGATTTGATTGATTGATTTATTCCTTTTCTACACGTAGAAGAGCAGAAATTCCATATAGACAATAGTGCAAATGGGTCCTTTTAACTCTTTTTACTGATTTTTTGGATCTCGATAATACGAAGCAGATTATTAGTTCTCTAGTTGTTATTAGTTGTCAGTATATTTATTATTTTTTTAACCCTAACCATAATGAAAAACCAACGACACGCACACTAAGCATAAACAATTCTTCCAAAAGATAAATGAAACTCATACAATAATGTTAGTAACATAAAAATTAATATATTTATCTAAATTATTTCACTGTATTTTTTTATGACTTTGAACAAAATTATTCTCTATGATCCAATTATTCCTGTAATTAAGAGCTAACATCGATGTAGTAAGAGAGCTCGAGAACTTATAATGAGATCCGATTGGATCCAACCCAGATATCACAAAATATAGTGGGCTTTTGACCCAAAACATTCTCAAAAAGGCATTTGGGCCCAAAGCCCATATTCTCACCCTCTCTGTTCGTCTCCCCCGAAGGCCTTCTATAGGCAACGCGCCGGAGTTTTCGCTGCCGCCGCCGCCGTTGCGTCGACGTTGCCGTCGCCATGCCTCTTTTCGCAACGGAGGAGGAGTGGGCGCGCCTTGCCGGCGACGTCTCCGCCGTCGCGGACAAGGCCGACGCCTACATCCGTGACATCCTTCACCAGCTCGACACCGTCAGAGCGACGTCGGACGCCTCCGCGATCACCGCCGAGCAGACCTGCTCCCTCATCGAGCAGAAGTACCTCTCCCTCTCCTCCGATTTCTCCGACCTGCAGAGGGAGACCGCCTCGCTCTCCGCGGCCTCCGAGCAGCGTGCCGCCGAGATCGCGGAGTTGCACGCCGAGAAGGGCCGGCTGTCCGTGACCGTGGTATGTTGAGCGACGTTTTGATCGGTGAGAAAATACGGTTTGTGGTTTTGATGGCGATAGTGGTGAGGGGTTGGGGTTTTTCGTTTGTGCAGGTCGAGAAGGATGGAGGGATGGAGAAGCTGTCTGTTGAGTTCGCGGAGTTGGAGAGGTCGAAGAGGCAATTGTTGCATCTCTTAGAACAGAGGGACGCGGAGATTGCAGAGAAGAATGTTCTAATAAAGACGTACTATGATAAAATTGTGAGTTTTGATCTCTTTGTTATGCATTATCCTCTATGGATTGGGATTTGAGCTTAGAAGAAATAAAAGATTCGCATGATAACCAATATTGGAGATAGATGTCTTATCGTATGGATGCCCTCATACATTAGATTATGGCTATGATTGTTACGAGGCAACTTGAAGGAGAAAATAATTCTCCTAGCCACATTTTGGTTAAATTTTTGCTGTGCCGTACTGGGGCCCTAAACATTACGTTGGTAACAACGATGTCAGTGTCAATGGTAGCTATGGCTTAATTTTACTGAATGAAATGAGAGTAGGTGGGATTTTTATTTACCAGGGCATGTGCTCATTCATCACTTTTTTCAGTAGGTTAAAAAATGATTAACCTAGGATCAAACAGCGTTGTTAGTGACAGAACAAAAACTCGAGAGCCTGGCCCAATTTTCCCTGCTGCAAGTGTACATTTGTTGATAGTAAGTTTAATATGCTGTGAGATGTTTGAATTTGGAGCCAATTGATGTCTTTTAAAATTATGCGTTTATTGTTTCCATTGCTACAATAGTTTTGACACCACTTAACACTTCAGATGCTTCTGCACGTTGTTTGTATACAACTATTTTTAACTTCTATTATTATGGATGGCTGTCGCACAGTGATGTGACATTACCTTGCTACAATTGTATCATTACTTGTTTTTTTTTTACACATGTTGAAAATGACGTGAATGAATTTATGGAAGATAGATGATGATGTGTCTTATGCGGAACATAAAAGTAATATAAAGCATTATACAGAACATGGATTCTTATCGAAATTAGTTTTACGCTTGTTTGATTCTTATGATTGCTTTGATTGTTTCTTTTTGTGAAGATCAACTTGACTGATGAAGTTGCTCTGAAAGAAGCCAAGACAAGTGATTTTCAAGCACAACTTACACTTTCACGAGCCAAAAATGCTCGCCTATTGCAGGTAATTTGTTGGAAAAAGATAGAGACAATGTTGACTTTTTATTAAATATTTGTGTTTTTCTTTTGCATTACAGGAAAAGGAACTCATCGAAAAGCATAACATATGGCTCAATGAGGAGCTGACTTCCAAACTTGATAATCTTGTTGAGCTGCGCAGAACTTACTCAGAATATGAGGTGGAGATGTCCGCCAAACTTGCTGATGTAAGTGTATTTTTTATCTTAATGCAAGCATGGCTCGTTAAACATTTTGTAAATTTTGGAGAGCTTGTATCCAAGTGTATGCTTATTTCTTTTAAATGAAGTGATGGGAGTGAACATATGAATTTTTGCAGACTGAGAGGCAGCTTAACGTCAGCTTACGCTCCTCAAATCTGCACAAAGAAAGAACACAAGAGCTGGAACTTGAGTTAACTTCCCTACGAGAGGTATGATTAATTAGGTACTTTTTCTTCATATGTATTCATTTTTTTTTATGTTATATGTGTTTTTCCTAGATGAATTTAAATTAATTTTGACAATTTTGTCTTAATTAATGATATAATTTATTAAATTAATAAAGGAGCTTTGTGTTTTCAAAGAGGAAGCAACTGTCAAGGAGGAGCGATTCTCTACTGAACTGTCTATTGTGAGTGACATTTTATCCTGTTTATATTTATTCTCACTGAACACCTCTTTTCTTGGAATACAATAAATAATTTCCATGCTGATAAAGCAGAGAATATTTACTAATATGCATGCTTGTGGCCATCATTATCTAAATTTGGGGTAGAAATCTTGGTCATGCAATCTTTTTCTCCTTTTCTGCCTTGTGATGAACAAATAAGAAGTCATCATATTAAACATTTGTCATGTTTGATATTTAATGAAAATCATGAGAGTGGTTTCTATGAGTGTCCTTTCTTTCCTGTTCCTTGCATGGATTACTTAATGATAGCATGAACTTTCCTTTATGTCAATGTATTCTGCATTTCCGGTGTAGATTATCCTATGTCTAGTCTGTTTACTAGTCCTTTTTCCCTGTAAGCTTCTGCCTATACCTTCATAATCCCCAATTGAATATCGATATATTACATCACTCTTGAACGGCAATTCTTGTTGTGTTAGCGGTTACTAGATTATCAATCCTTGATTGGCAGAAGCATGTATTGGACTTGTATATCAAGTTCTGTAGACATGAGAAAGTTTACAGATCTGAATTAGATGTGGATCTGCATCTCAGAAACCTTTTATTGTAGTTAATTAGTTATCAAATCAGTGCTAGGAACTGTAGATTTGTATTCTGCAAGTACTTTAGGACCTTAGGTGAATCAATTTGACTTGTACCATCTTCCGTATTTGCTGGTATTAGCTTAGCTAATAAGGCCTTGGAAAGCAAGGTGTGCACATTTCAAAATTGAAGTTAGTGATTCACCCTACCTCTTTTTTTTTTTTTTTAAAATGTTTTCATTATAGATATATATTATCTCTATAATATGTAAGAAATAAATCTCTTATGTTATAATTGTTTGATATTTTTTGAATCATCTGACGTAGCTGGTCGAAGCAGACAAAGGGCTGGCCTACTTTATATGTTCTAATTTCACATTACGTGATATATTCATTAAAAAAGTTAACCATCTTCTTTTTCTTCATCATCCACCTTACCCCAATTAATTTGGTGTGGAGATATTGATCCGTCTATCCACTTTATCCCATATAAACCTTATCTATGTTTAAAGTCAAATCTCTATGTCATTTTTTTTTGCCTCCACCCATGTCCTTTTTTCTGTTTCCCTTCCCATTCTTGTCTATCTTAAAAATGTATGTCATTTATCTTCACAATGGCATGTGGGAACTACTTTGCACAGGCCTAAATAAATAAATAAAAAATTTCCCTTGGCAAACTCAAAATGATGAAAATGAGAATTGATCTTGTGGCTCTTATTACAGATCATGGAAAAATTAAAATGTGCATCATCTCACTGACATCTTTTCTTGATCTCTCTTTATTGCAAGTACTAATGATTGGCTAATTAATTTTATCATCTTTGTATCTTATCATATGTAATTTTTACTTTAAAGGTTTCTAAACTTGCTGAACTCTACAAAGAAAGTACTGAAGAATGGTCTAGCAAAGCGGGAGATCTGGAGGGGGCTATTAAAGCACTAGAGGTACAATGCTTGATCTGTCTAGCTTTTATTAGTTTTGTGCTTTCCTCTGGTTTTGTAATGCTGTTGATTTATATACACATATTATAGGAACATTTAAATCAGCTTGAAAGTGATTACAAGGAGAAACTTGCGAAAGAGATGGCTGAAAAGGACGGTCTTCTAAAGGTTTGACTTTTTCTTTCACAAACTCAATAACGTGGCTACCTTTTTAAAGTTTCAATTATATGATGGAGTTTCGATTCACCCCTATCAGTTAAAGTGTGGTGCCCATTGTTAATATTTATAGGAGACTGCAGATTTAAATGCAGAGCTGAAATTGTCTCAAGAGGAAATTGAGAAATCAAAGAAGGGCAATGAAAGAAATCTTCTCGCATTTTCTACCTTTGACGGTGAAGGGTATGCTATTAAGAATGTTGTCATGTGCTTTTCATGGCGCATTTATTGGCCTTTGCTTTTGAAGAAAAAAAATCTATCTTTGTTGACTAACAAAATTCAGCAAATGTGAATCTATGATGTGGTCTGTTTGGGATGGTGATGGGTCCCTTTGGTCAACATGTTGTCGCTTTAATCTGATAAAGAGTTTATTTATATGTTAAAGGAACATATTCTTTTTTATTTTGCGATAATCCATTGTTTAAAAAAAAAATTGAATGGTAAGCACTATTTTCTTGTGCACTATGTGTTCTTTGTAAGTGGCTTCTATGCATGCAGGTGCTTTAGTGTCTTCTACTAAAGGCATTTGCCTACACTCACCCTTTTTGCTTAAGGGAGACATTCCAAAAAATCAACTGAATTGAAATTTTTAGTCGTTTGTTTTATCTTTTTAATTGCACATGTATAATTTTTCAATTAATGTATTGTGTTTCCCAATTTGGACATGTAGTGCAAGTTGTAATAAGGACCAAGCTTTATGTTGTTCATCGTTTTGATGCTTATTTTATTTTGCTTTACCAGAATTGTGGATAATGACAAGATGGAGGAGGATAGCTATATGCTTGTCCCAAAAGTACCGTCAGGTGTTTCTAGTATTGCTTTAGCTGCTTCTCTTCTTCGTGATGGATGGAGTGTAAGTTTTTACTTTGAAATACTTCTTCTACTTTTAACTCAATATTATCATCGGAGACTATATTTATATGTAAATATATAATTTGTCTTCTGCAGCTAGCTAAAATATATGATAAATATCAAGAAGCTGTTGATGCATTAGGGCATGAAAGGACCGCTAGAAAGCATTCTGAGGCTGTTTTAGAACGGGTATGTGTCTGAAATTGCCAAGTTGCATGTTCCTGTAAATTCAGACTTCAAAGTATTCGTTTCAATTTGAAAACTGCAATGTTTTTTATATGATAAGTTGCAACATAAAGAATGTGGTTGAAAAGTATACTGTTTTCTCGCCTTACAGAACTCTGCTTAGTTGAGAAAAGAATTAAAAAGAAAAAGCTGAAGTAATGTTTGCCATCTTGGCCGTCTTTAATTGGTTACATCTCTAGACAAGGATATCCATTGTTCTTGCAAATTGCAACAAATCAAGGCAGTATAAAATCAGCATGATTAGTTGAAGTCAAATTTTGCATTAGGGATTTAACGTGGAGATTTATGAAATAATTGTCTACCAGCTATTTCTCACAAAAGGATGTCCTGTTAAAAAACTTCTTGTTCCACAGATTCTTGCAGAAGTTGAAGAGAAGGCTGAGCTTATATTTAAAGAAAGAGGTGGTTACCCTCGTTATTACGTGCTTGCATTTTCTTGTTTAGTGGCTGTTTATTCTTAATTTATATTGTTTTCCTTACTGTTCTACTAGTTCTTGTTAGTTCCATCTTTGTAGCCCTTTCCCCGAATGTAAGTGAATAAAATTATTGTCGTTATTGTTCCTTTTTGGGTTAAATTTAGTGGAGCATGAAAGAATGGTGGAAGCATACAATTTGATGGACCAAAAACTGCAGCAGTCACTTTCTGAGCATTCTGAATTAGAGAATAATATTAGGATGTTGAAGGTATATTACTTACAAAAAGTTCATCTTTGTAGCAAGTTTTGTAATTTTAGTTTAATGTCTCCTTTGAAGATGGAACATTCTTTTATTAAACATATTGCATAGCCGATGTGTGGTAAATTTCAGTAATTTGTATCTTTCTTTCTTGGTAGTCTGTTTTCTTTTTTCCTGCGGCTGGAAGTGATATGTATTATGTGACATTTTTTTTAAGGCTGATTTGAGGCAGAAAGAAAGAAATTACGACATTGCCCTGAAAGAAATCACTGACTTGGAAAAGCAGGTGACAAACTTTTGAATTGTTGCGGATTGCTATTAGTGGGGTCTATTTCGTTATTACTGGAGTCTATTTTTTTTTGATTATTGGATATATTGATGTAAGATAGATTAGTGTTATCTTTAGAGTTTAGACTAATTGTCTAGCTTTAATTTAGGAGGTAAATCGATGGTTTTAGAAAGTAATGTGAATTTTTATTTTTAAACAGTTATGTATTGTAATTTGTGTCAGTTTTTTATTAGAGTTGAGTTAGCCTAAGTATGTGTCCGCTATCATTGTAACACAATTCTTTTCCAAATGAAAATTTGGAAGCCTTGGTAGGTTTGTTGCTTGTGTTCTATCTTAAGATCTCCCAAAATTTTTTGTCAGATCTTTTCTTTTCTACTTCCCTCTGGTTTTACCTTCCTAACTTGTTAATTTTTATCTTCATTAAATCTGTTTCGCCTTCATATCTAGGTTTCACTGGCATTTCGTATTCATGTTCTTTAATTGGTCTGAATTTATAGCATGATTGGTTTTTCATTCCTGATTTTATTATGCTCAAATTGGTTTCAAAAGAATTTTGTCTCTGATCAAGTTTGGCTCAGAACAATTGAAGTTTGTGATATGATACTGACCTGATACAGACTTTGCTTTCCCCTCATGCTACATTAGATTACCATTCTTGTCAAAGAATGTCAAGATATACAACTGCATTACGGGGGTGATCTGAATTATGTAGAAGACCCTGTTGATAGTAGTTTTTCAGGGATTACTGATGAATCTGATGTTGAAAAAATTATTTCTGAACGGCTGGTAATATTCTCCTTGATCTTCTCGATTGTTTATTTTGGCTTACATCTCTTTGTCAAATCCTTACTATCTTAAAAAACTGCATTCTTCTGTTGAAACAGTTGTCTTTTAAAGATATTAATGGGCTGATTAAGCAGAATGTTCAATTGAGAAGCCTTGTTCGAACCCTTTCAGATGAGAAGGAACAAAGGGATAGAGAGTTGAAAGTATGTTTGTGTTATTTAACTTCTGCCATTTACATACCAGTATATATATTCACCTGAAGGAATTAAAGGACGAATAATCAAGGAGAACTAATACAGAAGGAGAGAAAATTCAATGATATGTGTTGAAATTATCAATTATATATGACAGCAAGAAGTTACAACAATGAGGGAATTGGTAACATGCCTCTCCCTTTACTTGATTCATATATTTATATACAACCAACAGATCACAATCTGTTGTGATCTGAAACAACCACAAGATAATAACAACCAAGAGATAGCTTTTGGTTACAACATTTGTAACGAACACAAATTCACAACTATAAGAAAACAACCACTACAACTAACAAACTATGATACTAATATGCTAATAACTTTCACAGTCCCCTTCAAGCTAAGCCTAGTCAACTAGGCTAAGCTTGGAACACAAATCTTCATGTCGAGCTTTAGTCACAGCCTTAGTGAAGACATCAGCAATCTGTATCTTTGTGCTGATATGCTTCAAGCAAATAGTTTCATTAAGCACCTTCTCCCTTACATAGTGGCAGTCAATTTCTATGTGCTTAGTTTGCTCATGGAAAACAGAATAGCAATATGAACTGCAGCCTGATTATCACATCATAAACACATTGGAACATTTATTGGAAAACCTAATTCGCCAAGTAATTGCTCCAACCAAACCAGTTCTGTTGTGGCTTTAGCAATAGCCCTATGCTCAGCTTCTGCAGAAGATCTGGCCACAACCATTTGCTTTTTACTCTTTCACACAACCATGTTACCTCTTATAGCTATGAAAAAGCCACTGGTAGATCTTCTATCAAAGGTATTCCCTGCCCAATCATAGTCTACAGAGCATTGAACTTTAAGTGGAATCCTACCTTTCTTGTAAAATAGACCTCTATTAGGTGTATTCTTCAAGTATTTCAAGATCCTAATTACAGCATTCCAATGAGAAGTTCGTGGTTTCTGGATGAATTGACTAACCACACTAACTTAGGATATATCTGGTCTTGTTACTGTTAGATATATTAATTTGCCAGTAAGTCTTCTATACTTTCCTGGATCTGACAATTCATCCCCTCCTTGTAGCTCAAGTTTATTTGAAACTTCAAGTGGTGTGTTGGCCACCTTTGCCTGCTCACACTTAGTCTTTATCAATAGATCTTCAATATACTTCTTCTGATTCAGTAGAATTCCTTCTTCATTTCTTATTGGCTTCGATTCCTAGGAAGTACTTTAAACGACCCAAGTCCTTAATATGAACTTGAGAGGCCAGCCATTCACTGCTTTGTCTCCTCAATTTCAAGTTTGTTACTTCCTGAAAGAATTATTTCATCTACATACACCACAAGAATAACACAACCAGCAATGTAAGACTTTACAAACACTGAATAGTTTGACACAATTCTAGTAAACCTACAATTAAGGAGTAAACCACTAAGCTTCTCGAACCAAGCTCTAGGGGACTGCCGTAGTCCATAAAGCGTCTTCTTAACAAACAAACCTGGTGACGGGGGGGGGGGGGGGGG
>JAVDBV010083159.1:0-14998 GCA_032619315.1 Piper longum | reverse complement strand
TGGTGACCCCCCCCCCCCCCCCCCCCAGCAACAAGCCCTTATGGTTGCTGCATATACACTTCCTCTTGGAGATCACCATTGAGGAAAATATTCTTGACATCCAATTGATATAGAGGCCAGTCGAAGTTTACTGCAAGAGATTTAAGTAAACAAATAGAATTAAGTTTAGCCACTGGAGAGAAGGTTTTATGGAAATCCGTGCCATGTGTTGAGTATATCCCTTAGTGACCAATCTTGCCTTCAATCTGTCCACACTACCATCGGCTTGTATTTCACTGTAAAAACCCATCGACACCCCACTAACTTTTTACTAAATTCCCATGTTTTATTACCGTGGAGAGCTGCCTTTTTGCTTTCATTGCTGCCAACCAGCCTGCATACTTGAGTGCCTCATGATGAGTAGAAGGAATAGGAACAGTGAATAGATTAGAGGTGAAGGATGAGGATAAAATAGTATTACCTGATGCTGAACCAGCCGGCATTGGAACATGGTCATCAGTAGGAGCTGCTTCTTCCTTGTATAAACTTGTGGATAAAAAGAAAAAGAGGCATAACAATGTCCTGTTGCTAAAGAACAACCCTAGAAGGTAGGGAACATCGACTAAAGGAGTGCATAGAGGAACAAGAGGTGAAGGCTGATCACTAGAACCTATTGCAGAGGGAGGATAAAATGGTTTATCTTCAAAGAATGTATTCAGCTGTGACAAAGGTACGCCTAAGAGTAGGACTATAGCACTTGTAACCTTTAGTGAGCCGAGAGTAACCTAGGAAGATGCACCTAATCGATTTTGAAGAGAGTTTAGCTTGTCTAGGTTCCAAGTTGTGCACAAAACACATGCACCCAAACACCTTGGAAGGACATGAAACAAAGGTTTATTTGGATAGATTACTGAAAAAAGCTATTTGATTATTGATAGATGATGAAGACAGTGTATTAATCAAATAGCATGCTGTTAACAAAGCATCGGGCCAAAAAGAATGAGGAGCAGACATGTTAGTTATCAAACACCTAGCCATATCTATGAGATGACGATGCTTCTGCTCAGCTACTCCATTTTGTTGAGGAGTGTGAGCACAAGAGGTCTCATGCAAAATTCCTTTACCTTTAAGAAACATCTGATTGGTATGTGATTTATATTCCATTGCATTATCAGTTCATAATACCTTTGTGACAGCTAAGTGTTGATCATAGATTTAAGCACAAAAGGACTGAAAAGAGTGAAGAACTTCAGTTCTATTATGAATAAGATAAAGCCAACACATCTGACTAAAGTCATCAATGAAAATGATATAATACGTAAAACTTTGAAGTGTTTGGCATAGACAAAGGACCTCATACATCAGAGTGAATAAGTTCAAATGGTTTAGAGGAGTGTGTTTGTATACTTGTTGGAAAGCTAGACCGAACATACTTTGAAAGTTGACAACATTCACATTGTAAGTGAGAACTAGACTTGAGAAAAGAACACCTAATTGCATCTTCTGTAAGCTAGGATGGCCTAAACGAGCATGCCACCTAATTGCTGAATCTGAAGAAGAACGAACCATTGCTATAGAGGAAAGAATGGGGCGCTTGATATCCATAAAGTATAGTCCTTGCTTACTGATTCCATGGCCAAGTACCCTACTGGTTGCCACATCCTGAAAGATATACATAGAATTAGTGAATGACACTTGATATTGCAAGGAGGAGGTCAATTTCTTTAGAGAGAGAACGCTGATAGGAAAGGAGGGAACCAACAAGACTTCATCTAGAACAAGTGAATCAGTTAAATAAACACGACCTTGACCTAATGCAAGAGCTGTATGATAATGATCAGCCAATAAGACCTGTTTAGGCTTAGGAAAAACACGAAATTGACAAAACATTTTAGGATACCAGTCATGTGATCAGATGCATCCGAGACAACAAGCCATGATGATGAAGTTGGCTGCTGACCATGGTTTGCTTTGCTAACCTGAACCAAGGAAGCAGATGGCAGGGTAGGGTCAGGTTGAGCAAGCTTCAGCTGTGCTTCAAAGTCATCATGGGAAAGAGTAACAGAAGCACCAGCAGATGGGGAAGCAGCAGTGGCAGAAGATGATGAAGCCGTAGGTGTCATGGTATTGGAGGCATGCATCTGTTTGGCCCAATCAGGCTTCCCATGCTTCTGCCAACATTTATCCTCAATATGGCCTGAAACATGACAATAATCACAATACCTGTCTTCCTTCTTGACAGAGGATCTCCCATCACCACGGCTTGCTCCCCCTCCACCATGACCAGCTCCCCTTCCACCCCTATTTCTCCCTCGAGTAGCAGGTGCAGCAGGAGGAGGGGGAAAGCTAGCCAAATCCATAGTATCTTCAGCAGAAAGTGCATCATGGTGGACTGGAATCTGTGACAACCTTGAGAAGGCCACATTAAGGGGAGGTAATTCATTGCCGGACAATAATTGGTTCTTTGCATAATCATAGTGAGCCCAGGCCAGACAAGAAAGAGACAACTTTGAGTTTGTTCTGTCTGACGTTTCCAGGTTGCAAAGTCTTGTGGGAAGGGCTGATATAAAGTCAGCTCCTCCCATCTGCCCTTAACAAAACTATAATAGTCCTTTAAAGACTTGGATCCTTGTTTCATGTGAAAGATCATTTTACATAGCTCATATATGCGATTGATATTATTGTGGGAAGCACAAGAGTCACTTACAGAAGAGAAAACTAGGTAGGCAGTGTCAAGGAGAAAACCATTTGCACTAATATGTTGCTCCATGGAATTCCATAACCACAAATGCATTCTCCTTAAGCCATTTTGCGTCTCTATCTCCTATGTGGTCTTCGTTGATGTACTCTAGTTTGCCTTTGGAGAGGAGGAAGGTCTTATTAGAGGCAGACCATGGGAGGAAGTTAGAAGTACCATTGAGTTTAGTGGAAGTAATTGAAGTTCCACTCAATTAATCAGCCAAGGTGGTCATCTCATGATCAGTGGCAGGAACAGAATCAACATCAATGGAAGATTGTGACGTCGACATGACAAAGGAAAGGTGAGCAACAACCAGGAAGCAAGGATAAAACAACAATAAGTGGATCGACAAGGAGCAAAAAGAAGGGCAGGGATTAAGGGTGGGCAATAACACTTACAAGACTCCCTTGATCGACCAGGCTCTTGATGCCATGTTGAAATTATCAACTATATATAGTAAAAAGAAGTTACAACAATAATGAGGGAATTGGTAACATGTCTCTCCCTTTACTCGATTCATATATTTATAAACAACCAACAGATCACAATCTGTTGTGATCTGAAACAACCACAAGATAATAACGAGATAACTCTCTTACGACAGTTGTAACAAACTCAAATTCACAACTATAAGAAAACAGCCACAACAACTAACAAACAATGATACTAATACGCGAATAACTTTCACAATATGAATAGATAACTGGAAAATCCCTCACCTTAAAAAAGCATCATAAAAAGTTACAAAAAATCTTTTAGTGTCTATTTCTTGTATGACAATCATGTGTTCAGACAATAATAATATGATTAAATATCCCCACCCTCAAATGATGGTGACTTCTATGACCAGATTCTATTACTTGTATGGCAAAATGTGGTCAGACACTAATAATATCATTAAATATCTCCACCTAAATTATGATGACTTCTATGACCAGATTATTTCCTGACACAAGTGAATGACTGATTAGACTTATTCTTGTTGTCCGTTCACACGAAATAAACGTTGACATGAGCAGTATTACTGATTGTGTCTCTTTGATTATTGAGTGCTATGTTAGGAATTTCTCCACTGTTGTTAGTTTTATTTTATTAGATTGCATTTTCTCTCATCCTGTATCTCATTATTAGTCTTGATATCCATAATACCAGTCATTGTTTATTTATGACTCTAAATTGAGACTTTTTACATGATGTTGCAATAAGACATGAGAAGAATCAGTTTATGTTCTCAATGTCAGCTCTGCCCTAATCTTCCTCTAATTTGTCTCCTCTCTACATTTTTCTTGACCGTCTCCTTAATTTTATCTATTTTTCTCTAGGATATAACATAATCCTATATCTGAAAACATGTTATATGATTTTACTTGTTTAGAAGCTACACGTGTTATTTCACACCAGCTGCATCAAAATTGTTGATCCACGTTTGCCTATTATCAGGACCAGTATGAAATTGAGCTTCAAAATTTTAAAAATGAAGCTGCTGAAAAAGTTGAAGCTGTTTTGAAGAGATCTGAGGAGCAAGGGCACATGATAGAGGCACTTCATTGCTCGGTATGGGATGTGTGTGTGTGTGTGTACATATATATATATATATATATATATTCGTGAATAAGCTGAATCGATGCATAGGTTTGTCTTGATTCATTGGTGTTTGCTTTCTCTTCATAGGTTTCCATGTACAAAAGATTATGCGAAGAGGGGCGTAAAGGTCCTTTAGGTAACCTTCAAAATGTGGCAAATGCATCAGGTTCTTTGCTTCCTTATTGGCATACCTATTCTTGAGTTGATGTTGCGCTTAGCTTGTCTAATTATGCTTCATGTGACCTTTGTACGTGTCTTATGTGATAATAGGAGATGGAAGACAAGACCCGAAGCTTCTGATAGAGAGTTCTTCTGTAAGTGTCCTTAGCTATAATATTTTTTCAGCTAGAAAACAACATTTTTTTAAAACTTATCTGTCGAGTAGGACGCCAGTAAAAAGGCCCTCGATGCTGCTGTGGAGAAGGCCAAGTTTCTGGAAGAACAACTAACAAAATTCAGGTACTATCTAGGTCATCATCCACTATTTTGTATGATGAAGAAATGAAATCTGTTTGACCGGAAATGGTAAATGATGATTGTGGTCGCAACACTGAATCTAGTTTTTTTTGAAGTTATAATGTTTTTGTAACTAAACACTTTTGAATACCTGCATAGTACCAAATTATTAATCACCTGTGTACATTGGCCTGTAAACGTTTTAAACAAAAAGTTAGGCATCATAACAACTTGACCAAAGGATGAGGACCTTCAAGCTACTAAATTAAGATATCAATAATGCACCATCTATTATGTTTTTTCCAATTGGAAGTAATAACATGAAATATACCTTGTAGTAGTTATGTGCTAACTAGTTATATCCCTTTTTTGTGTGTATTAGGGATGAGGCTATCTCAATCCGCCAAGAACGTGATAGATTAGCTATGGAAGCCAAGTCTGCACATGAACATATTGCGGATCTGAAGAAGGAAGTTGAACACAATGTATATACCTCAGTTCATTTTCTCTAATATGATAAACCGCATTTGGATGATGTTATGATTACAGCCTTTTAGTTTGATTCGGTTGGTTATTACTATTACTATAGTTACTTTTTCACATTCAATTAATGTGGACACCTTTTCAGATGCCTGATCTTTAGTTTCGGTTGTTTTCTAATTGCACTTTGGTGTGCATATTCACCATATTAGTATATGAAACAGTCCCCTGATTGTGTTGATAAAATGCTCAGACTTTGGATGCCTTTGTCATGGCAAGTGTTTTCTGGTGACGGAACAATATATTTTATGTGCAATTTGGATGAAATGGTTAGACTTTGAATTCCTTTGATGCGATATGTTCTTGTTGGCATCAAAAGTTGTTTGGCAGATGAGTTTATGAGCTGATGAGTTGTCAGTTAGAGATGGGTTTTAGGAAGAGATTTTGAAAATTGATTTTAATAGCTGTGGAGAAGAAAGAATTGTAAAGGGTACTCTTAGTCTTAAAGTAAATATTAAGTGGTTTCCCTTTCCTAACAACTTGAGCATTTGGAATAAGTGGTTAGACTATCTAAAATTTATATGGTATTAGAGCCAAAAGGAGATATTAATTTGCCCCATGTTGTGCCTATTGAAATATTTTCTTGATTGATGTCGTACATATCTCAGGTATGTTATAGTTGTTAGGACCTAGTCTTTAGGCACTGGTAATGGTTGAGAGTTATGTGGGATAAGATCATACATCTGTCCTTACAATTATGTATATTGTTGTAACTGTTTTTACTCTATAAAGAGGTGATACAAGATACTGTGAACTCATTCTTTTTGAGTCACCTTTTTGCTATTTTCTATCCTATTTTCATATTTTCCTTCAACAGTGCCCGATGAATTATTTGCCCCATTTGTCCACTTGGTAAGCCTTAAAAATTTGCTTTCACATGAGGGGGAGCATTAGTGTTAGAAGTAAATATTAAGTGGTACCCTTTCCTAACAGCTTGAGCTTCTTGGACAAATGGTAGACCATCTAAAATTTGGAGGTAGATGTAGAGTTGGATTCCATTGATAGGTGAAATCAATGAAAAGGAATTCAAATGGCAAGTTACGAGTTCAAAGTGTTGTGCCAGATCTTACATTATTTACTCTTCTACATTTTCAGTGGCTTCAAGTAATTGCCACTATATTTGGACTGTTAAACTTTGGTGTGCTTATATGTTTCGACTATTAAACTTACAACTGTACTTATGCTATTGTAGCACGAAAAGTGGAATTCTATTGATGAGAGAAATGCACAGTTCTCTCAGTTGATCATTGACAATGAAAAGAAACGTCGTGAAATGTCAGAGTTGTTGCGTGCTTCAGATGAATCGTCGCGTAAATTGTCCATGGAGGTTAGATGTTTGTTAGAGAAGCATTAAAAGAAAAAAGAAAAGCTTCTCCATGTAGTTAACCTAATAACATCAAACCCATTTCAGGTGTCACGGCTAATGCAGGAAAGGGACATTCTGATTAAGTCTGAAGAGCGAGCTTTAGATGAAGTCCGCAATATGTCAGAGCAAGTTCATCGGCTTCAGGTTGTCTAGTAGGTGCTGAATAATTGTTTCTGAGGCTGAATTTACAATTAATGAGTGTTTACTCTACTTTTTTTTTTTTTGATATAGGCAAGTTTAAACACCATTCAAAGTGTGGAGGAGGCTCGTGAGGTATATTAGACTAGTAAATTTTCTGTTCTTATTCTTTTCAACTTCAATTTTTGATGATGTTGTTTTGTTATGCTGTTTGTACTTGGTATTTATTGCAGAATTCGAGAGCCATGGAGAACAAACATAAAGAAGAACATGTGAAACAAATTGAAGTGAGAATCCTTGTCCATTGCATGAATATATTTTCTGATGGCTATTGCAAATTGTTAGTGTTGAAAAGAATCACAGGTTTAGTTTAGTTTATCAGGGTGACTTTGAATTGAATATTACACGTGAGCTAGTTTGTGCTAGGAGTTGATTTTGGACAACGTCCATGGTATTAATAAACCATTAGATAAGAATCATTTGCATTGTTTGTCGTTAGAGGCAAGCTAAAGAAGAATATATTAACTAAATACTGGTGTCACTACTGACGATAATGAGGTCATACTTGATCCGCTTTGGAAGCAACCCATGGATGCTGAAATTACAGCCCTCTGAAGAAACCACACATGGCATCTGGTTCAGCTTCCAGCAGGTAAGAAGATGGTTGTGTGTAAATGGATCTTTGCAGTCAAACTGAAAGCAAATGGTTATGTGGACAGATTTAAAACAAGGCTTGTGGCTAAGGGTTATAGTCAAGCCCATGGTTTAGATGATATAGTGATGTAATCATCCCTAGTATGGATTCTTCACACAACCAACTAGAAAGTCTAGAAGAGATAGAAGACTTGCTTCACAAAAAGATGGGTCATCCTAAATTTAAGCAAGTCTACAAGAGGAAGAAAAGGTAACAAGATCGACTCCTCTAGGAGAGTCATAATTTCCTAATTCAAGTCTTCTAGTTTAGGAGTTTTTTTCCTAATTTAGTTTCTTATTTCATTAGGAATCTTTTATTTAGTTTCATGTTTTAGTAGAAGAATAATCTCTAGTATTAGTTAAAAATTGTCTATATTAGGAGTTATATAGTAGAACTTTTCAATTCAATTTTCAGTTTTCCGAAATAAAGATTTTATTTTAGTTATCTCCTGTTCATATTTTCTTCTTCGTCAAGCATTGAAAACTTAGAAAATCCATAGGAGAATGTGTCGATTGGTACTTGTTTTCTCCATCTACAACCAATGGCACATCATGTAGGCACTTTTTCACCAGGCTAAGCTGAATTTTGCAAGGATCTTACTTTCCTTGGCTGCAAATTTTAATTGGTCACTTCATTAACTAGATGTCACCAATGCCTTTCTTCGTGGAGATTTACAGGAGCAACCTCCTGGTTATGTTGTTGATGGGAAGTCTAGTAAGGTGCGCTATCTTCGAAAATCTCATTATGGTCTCAAGCATTATCTCCAAACCCCCCCCAACCCCCCATCATGCGTGGTTCAAAAAATTTAGTGCCACCCTATTAGAATTTGGTTTTGTAAGGTGTATCTCCGTCTATTGTGTGTTTGTCAAGAAAACTCCAAGGGGATGTGTCATCCCGACAGTGTATGTAGACGACATGGTCATCTCAGACAGTGATGAAGATGGAATTCAGAAGACTAAAATTGGCTGAAATTGAGGTTGCATATCAAGGATCAAGGGCAACTCCAATATTTCCTAGGAATTGAAGATCTGAGAAATAGACAAGGAATTTATCCAAGCTGGAAGAAATATGTGATTGATGTGTTGAAAGAAAGTGGGACTCTGCATGCAAATTCGACAAATTCATCTCTTGAAACTGGCACTAAACTTCAACCAGATGAAGGAGAACTCTTGGAAGATGCAACTATAGATACAGAAGACTGGTTGGTAAGTTAATCTACTAACAGTCTCCAGACCTGTTCTTTCTTTTGCTGGTTAATTAATTATGCTAACTCCACGAGTCCCACAGTGGAATGCAGTCTTACGAATCCTAAGGTATCTCAAGGGTCATACAGATAAAGGTATTGTGTATTTAAACATAAGTTGGGAAATGCTGATTGGGCTGTCTCTCCATTTGATAGAAGATCTACATCGGGCTACTGCATTAAGCTGGGAGGATACTTGGTTGTATGGAAAAGTAAGAAGCAGAATGTGGTGGCAAGGTTTTCTCTTGAGGCCGGGTATAGTACTGTAGCAAAAGCTACAATTGACTTGGGTGGATTAAATTGCTATTTGAAGAATTATGCTTTCCTATCTCTGATCCATTGAAGATTTAGTGTGACAATCAGGCTGCAATACATATTTCAAATAACCGTCTTCCATGAGAGAGCTAAACATATTGAGATAGATTGTCATTTTATTCAAGACAAAGTAAAGGAGAGAATTATCTCCTTGGAGCATATAAAGATAGATGCTCAAGTGGCTGACATAACGATTTAAGCCCTGCCTACAAGTCGACGACATCAGAAGTTGAAGTCCAAGCTATGTATGGTTAATATCCCCTCAGAGCTTGAGGTGGGGGGGGGGGGTGGGGGGGTGGGATTATTATATTGTTAAATGTCGTTGTTCTAGTAGATGTTGGTTAGAGGTTGTTGAGTATATATTTTACGTGTTTGTTAGAAGGATGTTCATTAGTTTGTTATGTTAATATCTTATTTTTAAATACCGGACTGGACTGGCCAGTTCACCGTGGGATACTGATATCGGATCCGAATCTGATCTGGTAAGGTCCTTTGTGTCAAAATGTACCAAACCAGGTATTTTTACCCAGCTTTTAAGTATTGTGGTTTTTGGAGCAGTTTTCTGTGAAAACCGTGTGCGGTACAACGCCCGGGTAATTATGGGTTAAACCCATATGGTACTAATGGGCTACAATGATCGCCGACAACCCACTTACCACCTGATTCCAGATGGGCATGGGGTTTGTATGGCTAGTTGTAGGCATGAGGGATGACTGTACAATCCTCTGTAAATATGGGACTGTTTTTACGATATGTGACTATTTTTAACAAAAAAAATTACATATGGTTTTCTCCTACAACTCCTACAAATATTTAACGAAGTCTAATGTAAAACCAATAGGGGCCTGCCTGCTAGTCAAGAAATTGATGCTTATTGGTACTTGGTTGACTATATTTCTTGTTTGTCAAGGTTTTATTTAGGGAATTTTTTTTTTTTTTTGGAAGTCTATACTATGAGATTAAAGTGTATTTTATGTGATTAAAGTTGTGTTTAAAAATCATCTTCCAAACTAACTAAACTTAATTTAGTCTACTTGAAACTTCTAGCTTTGTTTAATTTATAATAAAAAATTGCATTGCATATATTTTAATAAGATGGCCATAAATAAATTATTGTTTAAAAATTGTAAAGTTTAATTAATTGGAGGTAATAATAAGTATTAAAAGTGACTTATAATATTATAAATATAATGCTTTATATGTATAAATCCGATATATTATGTTAAATTAAATCTGGTTGAACCTGGTTCTACCCGGTTGAACCATCCGTAACGCGTACTCCGTAAAAATCCAGTATGATGTCCGGTACGATATTAAAAACTTTGGTTAATATCTTGTTAATTGGTTAGGAGATATGAGGGACACTTTAAAGTTCAATCGCTTATATCATGTGTATGGTTGTAACTACTCTAGGTCTATAAATGAGAAGCAGATAGCCATAGTTACCTCACTTTTGAGTCACATGTTTTCTAAATTCCAACACTGATAGTTTACTGCACTAATATACATTACTAAATGGCCTGTTGTTAACCACATGAGGAGAGAGTTTTTTTATAACTTGTAATTGCTGCATCCACAGAGAGAGTGGGCTGAATCTAAAAACAAACTTCAAGAAGAAAGGGATCATGCTCGAAATCTTATGCTGGAAAAAGAAGAGATTTTGAAAGATGCTTTGAGACGAGATGAGCAATTTGCAAAGGAAAAGGAAGATCTATTGCTCATAGCCCATGCTGCAGAAGCAAGGGCATCAGCTGCTGAGGTGTTTTTCATTTTTTTCATGTGTATTTCTCTTCATATTCAAAGAAACCATGTGTTTATGTATGTATTTTGTGGATTTAGGCTAAATGTTTGAAAGTTGGAAAAAACAAATTATCTATGAGTGAGGTATGCTTCTGAATTTTCTGTCATTGTGCTTTTGATGATGCCCTTTGGCATCAGTGATGATAATTATTGTTATTGCCTTTCACTGTGTTTTTTATCTTTACTTCTTTGTATCAGAAAGCAGACCATCTTGTTTTCCGGGATTGAGTTTTGCAGCTTTATTTATTTATTTATTTTATTGTTGCTGCTGTTGTTATTATTATTATTGTTGTTGTTATTATTATTATTATTGTTTTTGTTATTTTTATTATTATTGTCATTATTATTATTTTTATTATTATTATTGTCATTATTATTATTATAGTTATTATGAATATTATTATTTTTGTAGATTGTTACAGAAAAAGGCAGTGCAGGAATTTTAATTGATGCTTCAAATAATGTGAGTACCTAACTTTCAGTGTTTCTCATTTCTTTATCCAAAAATGAACTTTCATAACTGAGTGTAATATCTTAGTTTTTACGGTTAGTTGCACTTGTGGCTAATTGTTCCAATTTTTTTAGATGTGTATTTCACTTTTTAGGCACATCGAGAAAAAGAACAAGTGAGTTGTGTATACTGATGCACAAAATTTCTAAAAGTTCCTCAAGTGAAGTTTGCTACACACGAAAACAATTTTTCTGATGTAGGACAACTACATAGGAACATCCTAGGAAGGAACTTACATGAGGATGCAACCTAACAATGACAATTAATATATGAATCAAAATTAGCAAGACCGTAAGCAAGGGTTAAACTACAAGCCAGTATTAAAATAATGTAAATTACAGCAATGTAAGAAAGAAATTTCGCAGCAATTAATTTCAGAAATTAAAGTTTGATTCAATGATGTAGGGCATCTATAGTATTTTGGATTTATTTTCTAATTAGTTATGTTTTTAGGGATTTTTATGTAATTTTACATTTTTGGGGAATTATTAGGTTATTTTTGGATTTTACTCTTATCAAGTTGTGCTAGAATTAGTAAATGGCATATATTTATAGTCTATAAATATGAGACTCACATCAATAATCAGCTTTGGTTGAATTTTACTTGAAAACACAAGGTGCTATTCTTGTTCTTCATCGTTTTTGAGACTTCATCTATTGATTCTCTTCTTTCATTTATTATTCTCCCTCTTTTTATCTATTTCTTCCTAGTTATCCTACATCATTCAGCCAATCAAATTAATACTTGACATGCAATGGAATAGGGGAAAATAGACAATAGTCATTGTTTTAGACTTATTTGGGACGGTTTAGCAAAGTAGATTGTTTAACCAGCAACCCATCAAATAGATAAGCCGATTCTATACGAAATAACTAAAAGTTTCAAGGAAAATGAAAAAAATTGCTTGGCTGCCCATTAAGAACTCTACAGATCTGCAGTTGATGAAATACCAGAATCTGAACAGATCAGAAAACTCGACCCAGGACATATCTCAATCATAATCTACGAACTGGTTGAAAAAGCTGGGTCTAGACAGCCATAAGTGCCAAATTTTGATATAATTATGATCTTGGTGCTCAAGTTAATGGTTGTCTTTCCAAACTGTCAAATTTGTGGCTGCAAACTTCACTAAAAGCACCAAAAGTTGAATTTTTGTTGCTGGTAGCAAAGTAATTATAGGAAAAGAATAGAAGAGATGGAGGGATGTAAAACCCGATCAAAACAGGAGGTTTAAGGGGACAAACACCCAGCACTGTGGTTTTTCTAATCATCCAATAAAACTGTCTTCCAAATCCATCGACAACTCTTAACATATAGACCCATAAAAGAATATAAATATATAAAGATAAAGCCTACTAACTGAACAAACATAGGTAAGTTCGTCTCCAACTAATAAAACAACCAAAGATAAGTTTAATTCCCACTAATAAAAATCTCATGCCTAAATAAGATAACTTCGACTCCAAGTCATCCCATCACCTTCTGACCACATCTCTTATTTTTTCTCCGATATACTTGTGATATCTCTGTGTTAGAACACTGTTATAACTATATTTAGTCAAATATGTATTCTATTAGACGGTCAATGTAACACACACTCAATATAACTCCCAAGTGAGTCTATGGTCTCAATTTAGAGGATAATTTTGGTACTTTGGGGTTTGCCAGCCCTTGTATCCTATTCCTAAGATGCTTGATTCTTTTCTTCCCTCCTAAAAGGAGATGATTCTACCTTCTTTATAGACTCCCAAGTGGGTCTGGCCCATAAACCTTTTGAGTTTACGCTGACTACATTAATTGGACCATAGACTCAATTTGGAGTTATTTTGAATGTAGTTTATATTGACCAACTTATAAAATACATATTTGACTAAATACAATTATAAGTGTGCTAACACTCTGGCCTTGTAGATTTGCATCTTATCCCCTATCTGTCACATTCAAAATCTGACTTTTTGGTGAGGGAGGTTTGTGTTAAAATCAACATAAATTAGCTTATTGTGAGAACCTTCATTATGACTTACGGGTGGACCATAGACTCAATTTGGAGTTATTTTGAATGTAGTTTATATTGACCAACTTATAAAATACATATTTGACTAAATACAATTATAAGTGTGCTAACACTCTGGCCTTGTAGATTTGCATCTTATCCCCTATCTGTCACATTCAAAATCTGACTTTTTGGTGAGGGAGGTTTGTGTTAAAATCAACATAAATTAGCTTATTGTGAGAACCTTCATTATGACTTACGGGTGGACCATAGACTCAATTTGGAGTTATTTTGAATGTAGTTTATATTGACCAACTTATAAAATACATATTTGACTAAATACAATTATAAGTGTGCTAACACTCTGGCCTTGTAGATTTGCATCTTATCCCCTATCTGTCACATTCAAAATCTGACTTTTTGGTGAGGGAGGTTTGTGTTAAAATCAACATAAATTAGCTTATTGTGAGAACCTTCATTATGACTTACGGGTGGTCATATTGATGTCAAATTTTTTTTGACATCAATATGACTTACTTTTAAGTTTTTTAAAATTAATTTTTATTTCAATTACTTTGATAATTACTTTTATTGCCAGAATGTGTGTGTGTGTGTGTGTGTATTACTTATAAATTTCACACTTGAGATAACCCTGCATACAGCCACAAAAATCAAAACCCACTCACATAAACATGTAAATATGAGCTTCCAGTACTATATAAAAAATAAATTCATTATAATTCTTATAATCTTAATTGATCACAAATAATGAATTAGTAAATTATATCAGTATAAAAGAAACACTTAAAAAACATTTCGCAGGAAAGGCAGAGACTAAAGCGTCACTATAAAAAGAACACGGTATAGAGAAATATATAAGAGGAAGAAGTGGAGAGGAAAAAGGAGGGTAGCTAATGAAGAAGCTGTAATGATAAGAGTAATGAAGCGGGAGAAGTGCAAACTAATGAGGAAGAGAATCAGGTCGAGAAGAGTAAAGATAAGGAAGTCGTTGATTTGGAGTTGGGTTACTTGAAGTCTTACTTAAGTCCTATTATGACTAGGAGTCCTATGAGTAGTTTTCTTTCTTCTTTTCGTAATTAAAGTATGAGTCTTAGGATTATTGGAGTTTTATGTTTGCGAGTTATGGAGTTATTAGGAAGTGTGTTATGCTTCCAATTGAGTTTGGAGAGTGGATTTATTATATATATGAGGGTGTAGGCTTTGGGCAAGTCAGTTTTCTATTGAATAAAATCTTGAAGCTTTGCCCTCAAAATCTTCTGTTTTTCTTCCTAATCCTTCTGCTTGTTTCTGGTTGTCTCTGAAATTTATAATTCTATGGGTTAGATCTAGTTCCTAGTGTTAACCTTGCCTAACTGTGAGTTTCTACCTTACCAGGGCCATTCCTTGTGTAAGCGATACAGCGATACTTATAGCCACTTAAACGCAGACATTACAACACATGGCTATCTCCTTAAATGGTCACCACCACCCTCCCTTCAACCATAGTTGCCCCTCCCACCACTCCCCCTCCTAGGACGTCTCTTCCCACTCTATCTCTACATGACTTTTCCCTTCATCCTGACCTCTCCCTTCTCCTCTGTCCAACCACCACATCTCCCTCTCTTTCCTCACAACACC
>JAVDBV010083157.1:1186-12324 GCA_032619315.1 Piper longum | reverse complement strand
AGTCAATTCCTTGACCCCAGCTGCACTCGGTGCATGGTGGTCGAATCTGGGCTCAGGCTGACCTAGGCTACCAACAAAGAAAGTACGACGTTCTACCGATTATACGTACCTGACTTGTGCTTCGTCCAACTGTGATCCGCTCGCCCTAATCTGAATGACGACATAAACTTATACATTAGTATAGTTTTTATTTAAATAAAACAACATGCAACTACATGACTAATTTACTATCAATTTAAATGATGTAATTAGTTCATGTTAGTCTTAATTACCCATTACATTTTCAGCAAGTCTAAAGATAATTAATTATCAAAGTGATATAATCAATTAAATCTTTCTTCACATTTCAAATTAATTATCCCAATTATAATTCCTCAATTTCTGGTTAATAATTTAATTATTAACCATGCCCAATACTAAATTACTAGTATTAGCATATTCTTTACTGATTTGCATTATATTTTTAACTCGACCCTATCGAGTCAACCCGTATTTACCAAATTGCCATTTTTCTTCTCCAACCGTCTTCTTCCGCAAAACAGCTGTGTGTTGGGGTATTTTCCGACGTGCTGTTCATCACCGTCTGACCACCACCGGCCAAGCCACCACCATGAATCGACTTACCTCCGCACCATCCTTGATCCCGACTAAGACGTTTAGCCACTGGTGTCGTGATCTGCCCACAATCATCGCCCGAAGTCATCAATTTTATCATGGTTGCATCTGCGTTTCGTGCGCTTCTGGCCGCCGTCCACCGCCATCGAGGGCAGTCGACCGACGTCGAACAACGCCACCATCCTTCCACGGTTCCTCCCTGACCATCCCCGGCCACTTTCCGGCCATGGCGACGCCGGAATCGCCTGATTACAGCAGAGTCGGAAATTTCCGCCGCTCGTGCATGCTTCGCTGATTCCGCCGCCGGCGAGCGTCGCCGGTCCGATTGGGTCATCCCCTCACATACCTTGACCCTCCAAGGACCTTTCCCGACTAGATTGCAACCCAATCGCTGCCCCGCCTGGCCGGATTTCTTCACCCACCGTCGTCGGCGCTGTTCACACCCAAAACTCCGACTTTTCCAATTTATTTCTTTTCCTTTAAGTTTTGTTGATTTAAAACTTTAATTCCATGATTATGAAGTTTATTATCGATCTAATATATGTATACATGAAAACTTAGAAAAAAGAAGATAAGGAAAATTACCTGAGAAAAGAAGGAAACCGGCGTATGTGTGAGGAAGAAATATGAAGATGATGTTCTCCCCTTTCTCCTTAACAATAATGATATAAGTGACGACTAGGGTACATGGGAGCACCCTATCACTGTAATACTTTTATCCGGGTAATTGGGTAATCGACATGATTCACTTAACCATTTAAACGGATACACGGTATGGTTCACTTAACCGGTTAAATCGGTAAATAGTACAGTTCACTTAATTGGTTAAACGGGTAAATCATACTTAACCAGCTAATGATAATTATTTTAAATAAAATAAAATTTTCCTCACGATCGATCTCACCGCGTCGAACGTTATTATTATTTATTTTATTTTATTTTATTTTATTTTATTTTTTTCTAGGTCTTTACAATTACTCTAAATAAACCATCTATCTAGGGGTTACCAAGATGTATCAAGGTATGAAGAGAATGTATTGCTGACCAGGAATGAAGAAGGATGTAGCAACCATTGTTTCAAACTTTTTAACTAGTCAACACATAAATTTGAACATCAAAGGCCAGGGGACAACTTCAGACACTAGAAGTACCTAAGTGGCTATTGGAAAACATTACGTGTAATTTTATAGTTGGACTACCTAAAACCAAAAAGAGTCATGAAGCAATTTGGGTAATGGTAGATCAACTCACAAAATCCACTCACTTATTCCAATCTGAATGACTATGAGTATGGACCAATTGGTTAAGCTCTATATAAACAGTAATATAATGAAATTACATGGTACACCTATTTTCATAGTAACAAATAGAGATGCAAGGTTTACATCAAGAGTGCGGAAATAATTCCAAGTATCTATGGGAGCAGAACTCAAGTTTAGTAAAGCTTTCCATCCACAAACTGACGATCAATCAAAAAGGACTATTCTGATCCTATTGTGTTTTAGAAATGCAAGGCCGTTGGGAAGACCATTTCAAGTTAGTGGAATTTGCCTACAACAATAACTATCAGTCCACTATAGGTATGGTGCCATTTCAAGCACTCTATGGAAGACCATGTAGTTCGCCATCATGTAGGTTAGACACCAAAGATCTAGTCCAGTAGGTTTTGAATTGATTGAGGAAACTATCAAGCTAGTTGAACTGGTCAAGAAAACGATGAAAGAAGCCAAAAATAGACAAAAATCGTATGCAAACCTACACAAAAGAACATTAGAGTTCAAAGTAGGAAAACATGTATTCCTTAAGATTTTACCAATGGAAGGGGTGATGAGTTTGGTAAGTCTGACAAGTTATGTCCAAGGCATGTGGGACTCTTTATTTTACCAGCCCATAATTTTTTTTATATATTTAGTCAAGACTAACTTCATGAAACTTTGAATTCTTCAAGTTCACTAGTAGAAAATCATTCATCCGCAACCCCAAATTTGCGACTGGCAATTGTGGTTGCAAATTAGGAACCGACTTGCAATCCCGCTGAAACTGGTTTAATTTGAGATTGCAAAAGCAGTTGCAAAATTATTTAAAGAATTTAGTAACCCTTTTGCAACCGTATTAATGACTGCACGTTTGTAACTGAAATATCTGGTTGCAAATTATGGTTAGAAAAAGTTAATTATTTTATGTGACTGGCTTTGAGGTAACTACATCATCGCTATTTCAAAAAGAAATCGCACATGGATTATATTTCTTTTAACGACCAGATAAGGTGGTTGCAAGCTGTGCCCCCCAAATCGAGCCCTAGCATTGCTGACCATCGCCCCCTACCATGTTGCCACCGCCACTGTGCATTTTACCCGCCGTGACTCATCACCATGTCACTGCTGTTTGATGCTCCCATTGTGCCATGCACTACCAAGTCATGCGTCCACCACTTCATCCTCCTTGGCCCTCCTCACCGTTGGGACAGACGTCACCGATGAGAAATGCCATAGGTAAAATTTGGAAAATTTTAAAGTTTTTTTAAAATTGATATCGATGATAAATGTATTAATTATAGTCTGATGTTTTTTAATAAGTTCAAATCAGTATTTGTGTGATTAATATCTTGAAGCATGAAGGGTATGTTTAATGATACATTTTAGTTAATGCTGTAAAACCTGTGACTAAAGTCAAAGTTTTACATTAGCGAACCAGTCAGTTCAGCATCAGTTCAAGTCGAGTCAATTTCATGGCATGCGTGCTAAGTCAAGGCCAGTCATGTGTTATGAGCTATGAAGAACAAGTGTACCCGATTATATAATGATAATATCAGAAAAATGATGAGAAATGAGTTATCAGAGTAAATGACAGTATGCAGTTATTTTTTTATATATTTGATCGTAGAATTATTTTTAAGGTAAATAACGCATTAGGATCCGTTATATAGTAGTTTGAAGTTATTATATTTTATGGTAGTTTTCTATATTTTTTTGGATTTTGTTTCGAATTAATTAGGAGTTAGTTACTATTTTTTACTTGAGTCGAAGACAAGCCAACTTTTATTCAGGAAAGTACCACCGAAAACCCTCCCTCGACATTTTCTCCCCAACCCTGATTGCTGCCCCGATCGCTGCCGGCAGTGCCCGCTACAATATTGCCAATCGACTCTGTTGGAGCTCGCCAAGCATATCCCCTTATACCTTGCCTCCACAACAGCTAACACCGTGCGCTCACACTGCACTCCTAATGCTGATTCTGCCCAATCGTGCAGCTTTGCCACCCTCGCCACCAAGACATCTTTCCCTTCCCCGTGCTCCACCACTAAGATCGGCCAAGGGCTGATTAGGCAAGCCTACAGACCGACCACAATCGTTGCCCTCACCACAACCGTTGCCCTGTCAAGCTCCCCGAGCCGTTGTCGACCAACAGCCCAGATCTCCTGGCCAGAAAAGTTGCCAAAAAAATACCTGAAGCCGCCGAAAAACTGGATTTGCTAGAATTTTGCCAGAAATTGTCAGATTTTTGCTGAATTCATCCTGCCGAACCCGATAAAACTTCAGAAGCCGTCGACTGCCGAAATCAAGTCCTAAACCAGGCAAATATATAACACCCCAATTCCGGGTTCATGCTCGTGAACTGAACCGGCATGTTACGGGCCTCAGTTAGGTTGGCAAACTCGAACCTAACTCGTACGATCCAATCTCGGCGTCTTATGATGAAGATACGACTTGTCATACATGTATTAATGTATAAAACCCTAGCAGGATACAACATGGATTACTTTGTAATCAATTTATACGAAAGCAACAATTTTAATAAATTGAATTAAAATTCCAAATTAAAATGAACAAAGCCTCCCCTAAAAATGTAATTAGGGGCTAGCCGATTAACATAATATACGTACAGGCATATAAACACATATCAAAAACTACATTAACACAGTCTAAAGTACTATAGCTCACTCTGATGCTTGGGTCTCAGCCTACCTGTGTCATCTATTCATATTTGATGTCATGTCTCAACACTTCATCAGATCATCACACTTTTCATCTCCTCACATTAATGTTAATACAATAAAGTCATAAACAAAATATTAAACAATCATTCACCAAACATATATATGTGTGCAGAAGACCTCATTGATCCTCTGTCAAGGCTGGCACATCCATCTCATGCTCGTCACCTACATATAGTACAAAAACCGTCAGTAATGAGTGTTACCGGCCCAGTATATACCTGCAGCAGCAGACTAGCATGAGTCTCTGCATGGTACGTGCAGTCGATTTCTCCATCTCTCGTCTCACTAAAAACTCGATACAAATATATATAGGCTTGGGAAAGAATTTATAAAATAGGCCCGAAGGCAACTTGCTGTTGATCTTATTTTTGAAATCATTTTTGAGGGTTCTCATCGTCGAGGGTTATTAATCCGGAACACAAGTTGGCTAAATGACCCGAGTTAAGTGGGATCCGATAAAATTCCACTTAACTCGTCCTGCTAATCATAATCAAATACAAAATAGAAAGAGCGTAAAACAGAAGCGAGTCCTAACGGACCTGGTAGAAACTCCAAGCGTGTCATAAGAGCTAAATACTAACGCCGGGTAACTAAATGATGCATAAAACTCATCACGATCAACAAACTCATAATGCAAACATTCATCAATGGTCAAATAATCATAAATGTTAAAATAATTATACCCATCCTATTCAGAACAATTTTATTATATTTTCTATGTTATATCGCACTCAATTAACATGCTCAAATTTACTTTACCTCATTAGATCACTTAACCTTCATATGCTATTAATCACCTCATATAACTTATCACTTCATTCACAATTGATCCAACTATGCCACTTATTATCTCATCAATAATTATACCTTAATTACATCAATCAATAAATCCTAACATGTTGTGCTAACAATCATCTACTATAATAAATCAAATTAGAGATATTTATACCTCGCATTGTCAGCAATTGGCGACAGCTAGGGTTACAACATACGTGCATCTTGAACCTCGAATTCTGTGCTCGATGGAGTCTGAAGTTCGATCGGGTTCCACTGGGTGAACTCCGCGGAAGATCTGGCAAATTCCAGCAATCTAGTTTTCCGGCGAGTTTCGGCGGTTTTCCGGCAGTTGAGAGGTTTTTAGGCCAATTCAGGCCGTTTTCCTACGAGAGTCATCGGCGATGTTTACTGGCCAGATAGGGGTCATATTTGGTATCATCGGAACCAGCTCGGCGAGCCTGACACATCTGTGGTGTCAAAGTAGATGATGGAGGTGGTGGCTCGCCAGAAAATGACTAGATAGGGGTGTCCGCCATGGGTGGCTAGATCCGCCCGACCTGGGCGGCGATCGGTGGAGCTCTGTCGGGGAAGGTATCTAGGTGGGTCAAGGATGCCGAGCCGACCACCTGATGGCGACGACAATGGTCGCCGGCTACAGAATCGGTGATAGAAACGTGGCGCATGGGTGCAGCTTCCTCACGTCGTGGTGGCCGGGCAACGGCCGGGAGTGCTCGGGGCGGCACGGCGACACCGTGGTGGGGCGGAGCGGCATCGGTCGGTGGCTAGGCAATGCCGTCAGCGATAGTGGCAGCCACTCAAAGGGTGGCGGGAATAGGGTTTTCGGTGAGGAAGATGTGTCGGCGAAGAAAAACACGTTGGATGGCAAACTCGTAAATATTACTTGACTCGTATCCGGTTCGAGTCAAAATAATATCTAAATCAAAATAATTATAAAAGAAATCTAGAAAATAGGGGAAAATTTCCTAAAAGAACACAACATCCAAATGGCATGCTTTATAGCTATCAACCCGCCTAAACTACCTGTAACGCGTCCTAACGCGGTAAACGACCTAAAACTATTTCTACGATCAAGCTGCATAATAATAAAAACTGTACTGTATACTCTCATATAATCTAATAACTGATTCATTTCTGCTTTATTCATGACATTATCATCATATACTTGGGTACACATGACCCCTCATGGCTCATACACGAGACCGGCGTTGGCTCAGTACACGTGTTCTGAAACATACTCGACTCTAAAATAACGATCGAACCGACCGGTTCTAAATATAAAACCCTAACTCAATTCGTGGGTTTTATAATCTTCCCTCCTTATAAAAATTTCGTCCTCAAAATTTCAACATAAGGAAGTTCTACTGAAACTGAAAACTGGATACACGTCAGCTGCATCATCTACTCTCCACTAGTCTTGTACATCATCCCTGACGATAATTGTGCTGACATGGCGGTTTCTGCTTGTGATGCAATCAAACTTCAAACATTCTGATTCTAATCTGTTTCTTCTTGGCATTAGCATCATCATTCTTTCTTGTTCGGATCTTTAGACCTGCGGGTTATGGGCCCACCACGCTTCTGTTGCGCACTCTGATCTATCTGTGCCTATTCTGGCATCACCATCATCATTCTCTTATGTTCTGATCCCTACTACTGCTTCAACGGAAAAACCTAAATCACCCCTAAGGGCCACTGGGTTGGTCAAGCGACTACTCTAAAGTATCGCAAGGTTCTAATATGGGCTATGTCTGGGAAAACTACGTCGTAGGTAAGACCTACCTGCTAGCATCTACCCATGTCTTTTTAACCCTCATCTGTGAAAAGTCACCTACATGTACTCGAAGGAACTCTATTCTAGGTCGTACAGTCATCCAAAGGTCTGCTACGAGTCTCCTGCTAAGTACGGTGTATAGCCTAATGAGCTGTGCAGTTCACTGTCGCCAATCTAGGTCCAACTCTCAGGTGTCCATGTATAAGGAACTGGACCACTCACTAAATCATAGTTGACTCGGTCCAAAGTCAAGTATCTTACTCAGTTCTATAAGAGAATAAGGACAGCTGCTATGAATCTACTGTGTACTAAGGCTCTGGTGGCTACCTATGAAACGCTAACTATTTCTAAACGGAGCTCTTTGTGTCGACTGGGGTGAGAACACCTATATATATACAGTGTGTCTCAAGGAGTATGATAACATACTCTGCATGAGTTATAGTGTCTGCATTGCTCTATGGCATGTGCTTTGGTCAATGTATACTCATCTCAATCATCTGGGTAACTGATAGTAGACTGATACATATAGAGGGGTGAGTGGAAATGCTCAAGTGGAACTCTCTACCATGTCTAATATCTCTGAGTCATAGGAAAAGGGGACTGAATCTCATGGAAATCTGGTCACCTACTCAAGTATTCTCAGTATGCAATGTCTCATCCTCACATGTGGTATCTCACATCAGATAAACTGAGGAAGTCCACTCGGCTAAGAAAATCTGCTACATAGGTATGTCACTCTGATATCCGGTAAGGTCAGGGTATCATGCAAGTGGGAGGGAGATGAAATCCTTATGTAGTGTACTAGGCGGCCAAAACATAGGTAGGTCTATGGACTTGTCTCTAAGTCACCATGATTTACTATGCCACAGGTGATCAGTTTGTAGAACAGCGAATCAGTGACGTATCTTAGAAACGGCTCCTACATGGCTTTAGTTCAATCAGCTAACAGTAGGTATGTGTTTCTCAATATTGTACTAGTCACGTACTTCTAAACGGTCGGGGTTCAAACGACCCAAAGAACCACTGTCTTCCCTCGAGTCTACGGGGACTCATACATGGTTCAACATGTGTCTCGTCCGCTCTTCAGTGGTGTGTGATCTTCCGTCCCGTACCAATTTGTAGTACTAATCTTGACTCACATGGTTACTACCGTTGTGATAGACTCTCAAGTAAGGCTGTCAATCAAAATGAGCATACATTGGTGTCACACCATCTGATCAGCATAGTCTCTTCTCTCTGAAATCCCTATCTGCATCGTTCTCAAGCAGGGGTGATATCCGTCATCGTAAGATCTGTCTGCCAATACTAGATGGCCGGGTGTTACTAAAAATCAAGCCATAAATATGACTTATTACAAGTAAACTATGTTTTAAACAAGATATAATAATAATTGTCCCACAGTCTTTAGACTAAACAAACTAATAAGTTGCTGAATTATAAAAATTTAACAACAATGTATAAGATTTGTTCCCACTGTCTAGGACCGTTTCCCACAGCCACATATATAACTCAAATAAAATTAAAAGGGAGTCCTCATGTTTATCTTGCTTCATGCTCTGGTATTCAATGGCTTCTCCCACCCAATTTCGTATCTGCATACTTGCGGAGGCAATTCTGCGTTAGTGATAAAACCACTAAGCCGTATAATTAAGGAAACAAGTCAAATATAGTACCTATTCCAAAGTCTTTTCATTACGCGGGGAGGCACTTCACTACACTCCTACTATTATTATCATGTGGGGAGGCATTCCGCTACACTCCATTTATTATCATGCGGGGAGGCATTCCGCCACACTCCTTTTATTATTATGTGGGGAGGCACTCCGCTACACTCCATTTATTATTATGCGGGGAGGCATTCCGCTACACTCTATATATTATTATCATGCGGGGAGGCATTCCGCTACACTCTATTTATTATTATTATGCGGGGAGGCATTCCGCTACACTCCATATATTATTATTATGCGGGGGAGACACTCCGCTACACTCCATATATTATTATGCGGGGAGGCATTCCGCTATTATTATGCGGGGAGGTACTCTACTACACTCCATTCGTTATCATGATTAAAATCTTGGCCCCATGTCGGACAGAGTCAATTCTTTGACCCCGGTTGCACACGGTGCATGGTGGTCGAATCTAGGCTCAGGCCGACCAGGGCTGACAAAAAGGAATATACAACATTTCGATAATTATGCAGACCTGGTTTATAGATAATCTCGTACGGCGACCACGATCCTAATCTGAATGAGAATATAAAATTATACATAACTATAATTTTATTTACATAGAAAATGCATGCACTACATGACTAATATAACAAATAAATTTCGTCAATATATAATATGCCACATTTTTTATTTAATTTTTAACAATTCTAGTGATATAATTAATTATTCATGTGACATAATCATTTAAGTCCATTTTAGCATTTTAAATTAATTATACTCATTACAATTCTCACTTGACAATTAATAAAATAATTATTAATTTATAACCAGGAATTTAATTAATATTTTTGGTATATTCTTCAACTAATTTGTATTATCCTAATTTAAGGATATTTTTAATACCATTATTTTAATTTATTTAATTTAATAAAGGTTCAATTTTTATATGATTATAATTTATTAACCACTCGATTTAATTTAACCGCTTCTAATAAGGCAATTAATTATTAACCGTTGCTTATTACCGTAATTTTATTAATATCATAATTTCGTATAATAAGTTATTAAATTATTATTTTATGCACTTGACTCGTATCTCATTAAATTAATTATTTTTAAAGATTTATTTCGAGTTGATATTATTTTTTAACTCGAACCGGTGTCGTATCAACCTATATTTACGAAACTGCCGTCTTCTTCTTCCCCAACTTTTTCCAACAGAGAGGAGAAATTGGGTGTTTTCCGACGCACTGTTCGTCACCGTCCAGTCACCACCGGCCAATCTACCACCGTGAATCAACTCACTTCCGCACTACCTTCGCTCCCGACCAAGACGTTTAGCCACTGATGTCGTGATCTACCTACAATCAACGCGTGAAATCATCCATTTGATCACGGTCGCGACTACGCTTTGTTCGCCTCCGGCCGCCGTCAACTGGCATCGACCGCCGTCGGCCGCCACCAACCAGCTCCACCATGCTTCCAAGGTTCATCTCCAACAACCCCCAGCCATGGCAACGCCGGAATCAGTCGATTACAGCAGTTTTGCTCGTTTCTGCAGCCGACCATTGCGTCGCCGATTCCGCCATGGTCGTCCAGGAATGTTCGACCCTTGAGGGACCTTTCCCGACCAGATTGCAACCCAATCGCTGCCCTGACCGGCTGGATTTCTTCACCCACCGTCGTCACTATTATTCATGTCGTTTGTTGGCTATGAACGACTTAAAGTTTATATTATTTTCTTTCTCATCGATTTGAGATTTAATTATTTCTTATTGATTTAAGACATTAAATCTCATTTTTTATCAGTTTTTATTGTCAATTTAACATATGCCATGCATGGAAATTAAGAAAAAGAAGGGAAGAAAAATTACCCGAACGAGGAGGAAGACGGTGCCAATCCGAAGGAAGAAATAAGGATGACGTCCCCCCCTTTTTTCCTCCTTTTATAATGATATAAAATGACGGCTAGGGTACGTGGAAGCACCCTTTTACCATAATTCCTTTAACTGGGTAATTGGGTAATCAACATGATTCACTTAACCATTTAAACGGTTACACGGTATGGTTCACTTAACCGGTTAAATGGGTAACTAGTATGGTTCACTTAACTGCTTAAACGGGTCAATCATACTTAACCAGCTAACGATAATTATTTTAATTAAAAATAAATTTTGTCACGTTCGATCCCACCGCGTCGAACGTTATTATTATTTTATTTATTTTATTACAACTAACTTGCACTATAAACCATAATCTGTACCTTCACGGTACAGATTATGG
>JAVDBV010083155.1:2524-17463 GCA_032619315.1 Piper longum | reverse complement strand
TGTGTGATGTGTGGTATTAAAATGAATGCTAAGGAATTAATTAGATGGACTAAATAATTGCTGTAATCTAGCATAACTTAGAGTAGAACAATTTGTATTGATGATTATTAATGTGAGTATGGTATAGGATGTGTGTATGCATCATGAATGGGCGTTAGTATTTAGCTTAATGTGTAAGAATGGAGTAGGAGTTTACCGCCTAGGCGCGTGGACACACTCGAAGCTTCGACCAAGTCCGTTAGGACACACTTCTCAGGTTTTATCACTCTATTCCATCGCTGATTTGATTTATAGATCGTCGGACGTGTTAGGTTGATGATTTATCGGACCCCACCTAACACGGTTCATCTAGTCGATTACTTTTCCGATTTAATAACCATCGAGGATGAGATTTCTCGAGTTTGCTTTCAAAAATAAGATCCACTTCAAGTTGCCTTTGGGCCTATTATAATAAATCTCGACCCAGCCTTATAAATAGTTTTATCAAGTTTAAATTGAGGCGAGAAATGGGGAAATCGACTGCACGTACCATGCAGAGGATGCCATGACAGTCAAAGCGGGCTCTGGATTAGTACCAGCGGACTGTTCCATTCCCGAGGGATCCAGACAACTTTGCGTTTGAGTTCCTCACACCCGGAGAATGTGGAGGTTTATGGGTACTGTTAAGTACAACGCTTGTCCGAATTAGTGGTTCAAATGGTATTGAAGGCGCATGTCTGAGAGTACTCGACCTACGTGCTCAAGGCCAAGAGAAATATGGAGGTTCAGAGAGGGCTTAGGATAAAGGTTTCATGAGAATGAGATTAGAAAAGAAATGTCGAGAGCGGCACAGTACCAGTTAGCCCTTACGAGAGTTCTTGAGGAAGATATATGATTGCTTGCTTTCCATGAGAGTTTGTTCTCATGTTCCAGTTTGATATTAGTTATTTTTGACCAGTGAAAATCGTTACTGGCGTTTTTTTACTACATGTAGGTGAGGATGATAAATGGTTTATGCCGGACTGGACGAAGGAGTAAGCGACTGCTAGCGTCACGCCAACTTTTGCGTAAGAGATGATGTGGGTTGAATGACGCTTGTGATTTATAAGTTGTGTACATATATGCATGTGTATGTGAGGTTTGTATGCCTTGTTTTAGAATTGTTTTAACTTGATTTAGAAAAGCTCTAAAAAGGTTGTGAAGAAAGTTCTAAATGACAGGCAGCACTTTGCTATTCTAAGATGCAAATGAGCCAAATGCAATGAGCAGGGTTGCAGGTGGGGCTAGACCCCAATTGTGACGTATTTTTATGTTTTGGATCTATTGTGGTGTGAATTATTGTTTTCATATGGATATATTATATTGCATTGTTTTTTAACAGGTCGTCCCCTTATTGCACTTTTAGGGGAGACGTTGTCCGTTTTATCCCAGGATTTTTCGTAAATTTCGTCACTATTTTAATTATTTTTGGTGTGGCCGTCATGACATTCATGAAGCATCCTGCTAGGTTTTTCATTTCATTCATACATTGGTTGTGCATTAGCGGCATACTCCATCTTGAGACGTCGAGAGGGTTATACCGTAGCTGTTTAGGTTTTGGGTCAACTAAATTTATCGGTTTACGAGTAGTTCGATCCATTGTAACGGTACCAGTTCGAGTTGAGAGTGAACCGGATCGGGGTGTTACAAAATGTACCAAGGTACGCATCAACCCTAGACAAAAGTACGAAAGAAAATAATGGCACATTGAGCACAAGTGTGTGGAGCAACTATATGTCATTCCAATAAAGTCGACCTAACACATAGGAATGTAAGACCTATATATATATAATAAAAAAAAACATCAGCAACGAATATCACTGGTCTGGAAAATAACTAATACAAACTGACAAGTAGAATTTAATTTGCACAATCAAGGAAAATAATATATAATCTTCACAAGAACACTCAAATGACATCTACTGAGGAGTAATCAAGCTGCATGCTCGATAGCATCCTGAATTGAACTAGTATTGTGCCACTCTCGGTAAATGCCTCTCTCGAGAATAACTAGTCTCACTCTCGAGAAAATCCACACATCCTAAGCACTCTCCAAACCTTTATATAGCACATAACCAAGAGTACAAAGATTAAGTACTCTGAGGCAATCACCTTTAATACCCTCTGTTACTACGAGTATAGATATTTACTCTACACAACAGTACATGTCTACTCTACGCCTTTCTAGGTGTGAAGAAGCTCAAGATGTACAGATGTTAGGATCTCTCATAAATGGAACAACTTTTTAACTAATCCAGAGCCCGTTGTGACACCCCAAATCTGGTTCATGCTTGCGAACTAAATTGGAATGTCATGGGCCCTGGTTGGGTCGGTTAACCCGAACTCAACTCGTGCGGATCTAATCTCGGCGTCTTAAGATGAAGGTACAATTTCCTATATGCATGGATGAATGCACAAAACCATAATATGTTACTATATATATGATATGAAATTCAATTCACACACTAACAATAATTGCAATAAAATCAATAAAAATTCCAAAATAAAATGGACAGAATCCCTCTTAAAAGTGCAATTAGGGCTACCTTGTCAAAGCAACATATACAAACATATATACATATATAAGATATTTATACTCACTCAGAATTCTAATCTAGTATGCATCAATTACTTTGAATCTTGGGTCTTTGCCCACTTGTGCATTCTATTCATATTTCACATCATATCATCATGTTTTTCATTTCCTCACATCAATTTCAATATAATAAAATCATACACAAAATATTAAACATTCAATTATCTGACTTATGTGTGCAAGAGACCTCACTGCTCCTCCGTCCAAGCCAATACATCTAATCAAGCTCATCACCTACATATATTAAAAAAAAATGTTCAAATTGGCTATGAGAGCTAACTCTCATATAAAGGAAAACATTTATATGCTTCACCAGAACTCTTTCAAGGGCACCTATTGAGGAGCCACCAGGCTACAGACCCGATAGCATCCCAAATTGGATGCTCTGATGATGCCTCTCTCGACATTTTTTCATTTTTTTTTGGTCCTTTGGGACTACTAGTGTATCCTAAGCCCCTCCTTACCTCCATAATTCTCCTGACCTTGAGCACGAAAGCCGAATACTCTCAGGCAGTATCATTTAGTACCATTTGAACTACAAGTCCAGACATGCATTGTACTTAACAGTACCCGTAAACCTCCACATTCTCTGGGTGTGAGGAACTCAAATGTGGAGTTGTGAGGATCCCTCGGGAATGGACAATCCACTCACTAATCCAAAGGCCGCTTTGACTGTCGCGTGCATCCGCTCATGGTACATGCAAGTGGGTTTCGTCATCTCTCGTTTTACTGAAAACTCGGTAAAATCATATATATAGGCATGGGAAGAGATTTATAAAATTAGCCAGAAGGCAACTTGTTGTGGATTTTGTTTTCGAAAACATACTCGAAGGATCTCATCCTCGAGGGTTATTAATCTCGAAAACTAGTTCGTTAAAATGGCCCGGGTTAAGTGGGATTTGATAAAACGCCACTGAACCTGTCATGCAAGTAATAAACCAAACATATAATAGAATAGAGCATAAAATAAAGGCAAGTCCTAGACAGACCTGGTAGAAGTTTTAAGAGTGTCCTTGCGCCTAGGTGACGAAATCCTACTTCGTACTTACAAATCAAATCTAGAAACTAACACCCGCTAACCGAATGATGCATCAAGTTCAAATGAACATCACACACATAATATAGTCATCATCCATCACAGTCAATTATCATCTGTGTAAATATAATTCTAACTCATCTTATTCATACCAATTTTATTACGTTTTTATAAGTTACGTTGCAGTCAATCGCATACTCAGATTTAATTTGCCTAATTAGATCACTAACATTCATCCACTATCAATCAAATCATGCAAATCATCACTTCATTCACAATCAGGCATTCATTTTATCAACAATCAATCCTAGCATGTTGTGCTAATAATCATCAATTTTAAATAATTAAATAGGAGGTAATTATATCTCTCATCGTCGGCAATCGGCAACGACTAAGGTTTTGTTGCACATCTCGGAGATCAAATTCGGTACTCGGTGGCACACGAAGTTCGATCGGGTTTCACTGGATGAGTTTGGTGGAAGATCCGGTAAATTCCACCGAATCCGATTTTCCAACGATTTCTAGCTGTTTTCTGACAGGTTCCGAGCGGTTTTTCGGCGACTATTGCTTGCAGCGACTATCGGTGGAATGGTGGTGGTATAGGTACCATTGGAACTGGCTCGTCGAGCTTGACACGTCTACGGCATCAACATGTTCTTTAGAGGCGACTGCTCACCGGGAAATGGCAAAAACAGAGGCGGCCGGTGAGTTATGGAGAGCCGATTGGGATGGGCGGCGCTGGGTTCAATTCGTATCGAGGAAGGTCATGGGTTAGTCAAAGACATCGAGGCAACTACTGGATGGCAACAGCAATGGTGATAGTCGTCGGTAGCTGGAGCACGGTGCTAGGATGCAGCTCCCTCGTGTTGTGGTCCGGCGACAGTCGGGGGCCCTCGAGGCGGCATGACGACAATGCAGCGTCACCAAAAATGGAACTAGACGCGGATGCGAACAAATGGTCCCACAGGGTTGACAACATGCCCGTCACCAAAAAAATGTTGACGGCGGTGAGGTTGGGGTTGCCACTGGTCGCGTTCGACAACAGAGGTGATGGGGAGGGTGATGGAACATGTGATCAACTGAGTCCAACTGTCTGTCAGATGGCCAGAAAATGGTCAAAAAGAAGAAAAAATGCCACCTAAAATGGCGATGTTGCCGGCGGCAATCGTAGCAATGATGAGGGTCGATGGTGGTTTCAAAATGTCAGTTGTGGTAGAATGAGTCAATCTAGGTGGTCAAATTGGGTGAAAGTGGCTTGCTAGCACCAGTAAATGGATCAAACAGTACCAGCAGTGGCGAGAAATGACAAACAATACGACGTTGTTGGTGGTGACTACTACGACACCGGTGTTGGTGGAAGGTCTGAGCCGATAGTCCACTGCAGGGTGGTCACAGTGATGCCTATCCAGGGTGGTTAGGATCTCACTGGTAGTAGTCCAAAGTAGCGACAACACTAGGGGTAGAAAAACTCTTAAAATGTGGGAGAAATCTCTAAAAAATAATTGGGTGAAAGCTAGGGTTGACGCGACTGAACTAGACCTTGCTACATGGCACAATATAAATACCCAACAACTCGTGGGTCTAATGGGATCTACTTAAAATATATAGAATATATACATAGTTGGAAAGCTCAAACCAACGTCAACAAAACTAAAAAATGACATGAGGCCTAACAGGGACTCCATGGATGGAAATTGAGGAAAGAAAACTAAATAAGCCTCAAAACCCTGAACTTAATCGGATGAAGATTTGAGACTCAAATCAAACTGAGCCTATAGGGGCAATCTAGTAATCTAAATCCCTAAGATGCATATAAATGTGATATCTTAAGAAAGTCCAAACTGATACTAAATGCTGCAATAACCTAGATCTAGTCTTAAAAACCTGGGTTAACCCGCATACCTCGAGTATATGTCATGCTCTACTGTAATATAATTGAAGTTGTCATCTATATATTGGATATACCCAACCACCATAACATATTTATACAGCCATCCGGATCTCATGCGCATGGTTTGAAACTTGAACTGATTTGAATTGACTTAAGAGTGGTCCGAACCGGGAAGACAACAAGCGGGTAAAACTCTTACCCAATTGTGAGGTTTTACATAAGTAGCTCTAGAAATATAGTTCCGCTGCACCATGCAAAATTATATAAAATTAATTGATATAACCAACTTCAAATGGATGTACATATTAACAATATTAAGCTGTATACCCACGTGATGCGTAATTTTTATATATTTTCTATATATTGATTATAATTTTAAATAAATATTATTATTTTGATTTATTAAAATTAGATTATTATTATGATCATTTTTCTACATTTACCAATATGAAATTTTGAAGTAACATATCATATTAATATTATACTTTTAAATTAATTAAATTTAATTTTATATTTTATTATCTCCTTATTCTAGACATAGATATATATTTCTACTAATATATGATCATTTTAAAATTTATTTATAATTAAAATATTCTTCACATCTTGTGGCACACTCTACTCGATTTTATAACTGAGTTAATTATTTTTTAAAAAAATTATTATATTATAATTATCAAACCAACTCATATACCCATGAATTAATTCAATTACAAATTTGAAATTATCTTTTAAAAATATAAATTAAATAATCAATTAATTTTAATACCCAAAATTTTTATTTTTCGGTATTTTTTTAGTTTTTCAAATAATAAATTGTAAATATGGAGGGATAGTTTTTATTTAAATCAATTCAAATCAATGTCTTACTAATATAGAATTGTCTTTTTAATCATTTAAATTATAAATTTGAAAATATATTTTCAACTAAAAAATTCATTATAAATTAGATATCTGATTTCTAAGATATTTATTAGTTATTATACTAACTAAATAGATACCTATGATGTGCCGGTTTGTTTGTTAATTTACACGTCTGATCTTATCAAGCACATATATCTAAACTCTACGTTTTTGGAAAAAAAAAAAAAAGAAAAGCAAAGATTGCATGAAGCAGATATATCTAATCTTATCAAGTATTTATCAAGCACATATATCTTAACTCTAACTTTTTGAGAGAAAAAAAGATTTCATCAAACATATATATGTAATATCGATTTATCTTATGTTTATATTTAATTAATTAATCAAAATGAGAAATCCATTATTAAATATTAACACCAGAGAAAAATCGCTCCCTTATTATATATACACATACAAAGAGATTAAAAAATAATAAATAAATAAAAAGTCCAAGAGGGCTGTCCCCTCCATCCCTTTCAATGTTCCGTCTACATGTTGAGTGTCGGCCGAAAAACAAACTCCGGTCATGAAATTCAATTACTTTTGGAAGTTGGTATCTAGAGGAAGATAGTACGCAGCTGGTACTATAGCTTTTCCGGGAATTAAAAGATACGGCAAAGATATTGAATTGAAGAACTCAACCATTGCAAGAGTTTGGATGCGTGAGCAAGGAGTCTACCCTGCCGGCTAAGTCCATGTGCTCGACCAACATCCCCTAATTTCTCTCTTTCTCAGATGGGAGTTTCAATGTTTGATTTACACAACCCAATGAAGTCTTGGGCAATCAGATCCTTAAGCCATACCCAGACGCAACTATGGTCGGCATTCTTTTAGGCTGCTTGACAGCTCTTGTCAAGCAATATTATACATTGTTCATTTATTGTGAAATCATTTACTATATTTCGTCTTTTTCCTGAGATGTCATAATAATAGTACGCTTTTACGTCCAATTGGTCCTTGGGTTTTAGTCATCATTTGTTGCAACTGGTCCACCGTTGTGTTTGCTTGAATGCTTCTTTACTGTATAAAATAAAAGTTGTCAGTAGTCATGGTGATAAATTAAATAATTCTGGTCCTGGAACTTGGGCACTTCAAGTCTTCAACCCAATGACTTGAATTGTGCTTATAACGTTTGAACGTGCTTGCAAGCTTGACATGCCATCAAACCCATTTTGGTGCAACCTTTTTGAAGTGTGGGCAACCGTGATTTCTCTCTTCTAATCCGTGATTCACACATATCATGATACATGTTGCAACTAATGAATAGTTGGATTGTGCCCGTAGCATCAATTAAAATTAAATTGTGAGCAGTTACTGAAGCTTCTTTGATGCCATCCATCCACAAACTTCAAAACAGCTATTTTGTCTCAATCACAAAGATCAATTGCCATGTGAACGGATTCCTATCGCAGTTCTTTTTTGTCAATGCAAAAGCATGGAGGATAATGGGCACTTTTGCATTCGTGACTGCACATCCAGCTCTCACTTTTTCCTCTCTCGTTCATCTTTTATGTCTTTGGAATCTATGTCTTTGCTAGAAAATCAATTGCCTTTGGAGTGAAGGAAAAAACATTGATTCCCTTATGAAACATTGCATGCACTAAGTAAAAGGGCATGTGCATCAAATTTCTTCTTATTGGCCAAAAGATAGAAACTACCCGCAATCGCCAATGACATGTTCTTACCAACACCTCCCTAAATTCATCTTAAGTTGAGCGGCTAAGAAATTAAACCAACAAGTTAAAAATACCATGGGAAAACAAGGAGACATTTAATTGGAATTAGTGCATTTTCATCTGATATGGTTCAAGTTCAACCAAAGCTACTTGTCTCGTCATTTGGAGAATCGGAGGATGACAACTCGGTCAGAACACTCGTTTCTGATTCTGAAGGAGTCATCTCTCTGTTCATAAAATCAATAAAACCAGTATTTCCACTGTTCTTGTATTCGTGCGCTTGGAGAACCTGTTGCCCATCATATTGGTTACCTCTCTTCTTCTGGAACACACGGCAAAGAACCCAGTCCTTCACCTGCATACAATCAAGAAAGAGTCAGCAACAGTGCTAAAAAGAAACCTAACATATATATAGCAGCATCACGTCTAAAAGGCTGAAATGCATAGATATCTTACAATGTTGGAATTCGTTGTGGGAGGAATTCTAATTCCCTCGTCAGAGAGGCGATACTCATGCATAATCCAATCGGTTCTCAAGCCTTTTGGCGCCTTTCCTCTGTAGAAAACAAGCACCTTCTTCTTCCCCACAACTTGGTTGGTCCTTGCGAATACAATATCTTTGTCGGAACCTGTGGCTTTCCAGAAGCCTGACCCTGTTGTCCTGTTAGCTCTGTTTCCATTTGGGTACTTCGCCTCTCTAGTACTGAAGAAGTATCTTTCTCTTCTGGAGTCACCTATCATAAAAAACCAGATGTTGTATGTCAATCATCATAGAAGAATATTCATCATTTTCCAACGCTGGAAGACAACAAAAAAATCTCATCAATCACAGTGATATATATACACGTATCCACAATTCAGTTCCTTCATGCACACTAACGCAACATCAATGAATGACTAAACAATTAATTCTCATTCAACTTTATCCATATATCATGAATATCTGCCAAATAAGTGAAGAAACTAGTATAGTTGAAATCTTTATTTTATAAAAAAAATCACTACAAGTTTACATACCAGGTAAATCCCACGGATCAAACTTGCGGACATCAACTTCAGGTATGATGGAGGCAGGCAAAGGGCAGGAGAAAACCTTCCTTCTGAGGTACTGGAGAACAAGCTCCTCATCAGTTGGATGGAATCTGAAACCAGGAGGCAGTCTCACCACTCCATCCTTGACAAAATTAAGCTTCTCCATGCTCGACCACACTCGATAGAGACACCACCTCCCCTTCCTCGCCAGTACCTTCCCTCTCACCTAAAGGAAAATCTGCAATCAAGCTAGCATGCCTTACTGTTCCATCTTGGAGGTCAACCAAGCAGAACCCCGCGGCAAACAAAGACGGGTTACCAGCTAAAATTCTGGCTCAAGCAGCTAAATTTTAGCTCAAGATCAAGAGTTGTAAACCCAACACACAGGTGAAGGGAATTGAAGCCGAGAGTTGGAGAAGAGATTAGTGACGGGCAGAGTAGAGGGGGAGGGAAAGGGAGGCTTCTTTATAAGCAAAAAAAGTGGTTGCCGGGATTGGACGAGTGATATGGCGTGAGGGAGACTCAAACGCAATCAATCACAAAAGAAATATGAAAACGTTTGGGTTGACGCATTTTAACAAAAGTAAACGCAGGGGTTTGGTGCTTCTCTTTACCACCTCTTGTCAAGAGGCCTGGTATTTGAGATGGGTATTTAATACTTTTTTTCCAAAGCAGAGAAGTATTTAATATTACAGGTATAGAACAAAAAAATGGAAGGGAAGGTTGTAGGTACTCCTTAAAATGGTGGGCAGAAAAGAAAAGAACAAGCTTAAGCCTCATAATTTTAGGGTACCTGTACATATTCGTAGCCTTACCGTCCATCCATGGTGGCCTACTGAGGGCACCTCTATCCATGAGGGCAACTCTATCTATGGGACTGGGGTATACAAGGTATGATCAGTCTTGAGCATCCGGAATGGGATGCCTTCGAGCATCCTGACCGGAACTATTTTAATTTGGTTTATTTGTAAGAAAAATATCAAAAATAGTAAGGTTTTAAATTATTTTTTCAAAAATAAACAAATTTTCAAAATTATATCAAATATAGCCAATTTTTCAAGTTTTATTTATCAGTCTATCTTTTTTATTTTTATAAAGGAAGTTAGTAAATATTATAATTTTTATTTGTTATCTACTTTTATCTCAATAAAAATGAGTTTTCATCTGTATTTTTGTCATTAAATAAAAAATAATGAGATTTGGTTATGATTGATATGAAAGTTTTTAAAAATCACTATCTCTGATATAATCTTAAAAATTTGATTATTTTTAAAAAATAAATTGAAGCTTGGTTATTTCTGATATTATTCCATATTTATATATGATATATTTAAAATATGCATATTTGGATGCGAATTAGGGTAATCTAATTTAAAATTTTAATTAAAAGCATATTTTAATACAAAATTAATATTTTTTTATTAATTTTTTCTCACATTTCATATTGGACGAACATGTTTGGGAAAGCCCGATCCAGTCCGAACTCCTAGACAATGGAAAATCGTCCCTGGTTACTAGCCAAAATACCATGTAGGATCTTCATGTTTCATAGTTAAAAACTTCCATTTTCTTCATAGAGTACCCCCCGAAAATTTAGTGTGAATTTAAGAGACGAGAAGAGAGATTATAAATTGTAACCAAGATTTTCTTTTTCTTCTTCTTAATGTTTCACTTGTGTGTGGTGGATTGAATTCGGAATTAGAAGGCGCGCGCCGTAAAAGAGTGAATTATGTGCTTCATCTAATCTAGGACGAAAAACCTAAATTGGGCATGAATACAAGCATACCGAAAGATTTGGTGGATCAATGAATGAGAATATGAAGTAGGGCCCCAAAATGGTTGGGGGAGGAATATGAAGCCACAGCAAGTTGGTGATGGGATCTGATCTAGGCGATGGAATTGGACACGGAAAAGAGTTGGAGCAAGTTTAATCGCTGGTGGGGACTAAGTTGTTAATGAGGAGGAAGGAGGAAGCAGGAAGGAGGTCGCAGTCTGCGTTGCTTAAGGGAGTTGGGGGGAGGCTCTCCTGAGCAATTCTTAGTCGACGTTTTCTGAGCAAGTCTCCCCCAGTGCATACGCAATTGCCCTATCCTTTTGATGCTTTGGCTTGGCTCCTTTATTTATTGCTCCCACTTGTTGGATGGTTCATACTTCATTTTGTTGACATTTTTTTTTTACATCATTATTGTCAATTAAATTAATTCCATAAAAATAGATTTTAAAATCTTGTAGATATTCAAAAAGAAAAACTGGGATGCTATGACTTCTTACGGTGAAGGTGGCAACCAGTTGCCGGCTGAAGCTCAACTCACTTCTAGTCCACAAACCCGAGCCGGCCTAGCTCCACTCACTCGCTAATTCATAAAGATGTCAAAAATTCAAAGAAAACTTATATAAACCTCAGAGGCTTTTCGCCAGCTCCAGCTTCACTCACTCGCTTTCAACTGAATAATGAGGAACCTTATTTTCTCCTAATTTTATCCATAAAAGAATTTTTTAAACGAGCCCAAGTGAAATCGGATCAAGCCAGAGGTCAGCTCGGGCTTGGCTCATCCCTAGGCTAGTTATGCATGGGTCAAACGGTTCCCTTGTGCTGAGCCCAAACTGAACTTGTGCTCCACCCCTAGTTAATATGCTACAAAGTTTGTTTTTAAATTTTGACCATAACAGCCAATCACAGTTAATATGCTATACAAAATAGAACTTTTCTTATGAAAAAATGAGTTTATTTTCATAGTTACTGTTTGCACAAGATTTGCACATATTCAATTATATGGATAGTACTTATCTGGTTATATGACTATTTAGGTACCTGGATGATTTCTAAGCCTCGAAGAAAAAGTCACCCTGATTGAAGATAAGAAGGAAAAGACAAGAACTGCTGGTGAGGACTCTATGGGCTTGAAGTGAGGAACTAAAAATGGTTGGACAAGTGAGGATTTAATAGCCATAATTAGGAACTATACAATGGTAGAGTTTTATAAAAAAGATTCCCTTAATGTGGAAAAGGGGGGCTCGTACGCTAAAGAAAAAGGCTTTTGCACAAGAGAAGAAAGCAGGAAAAAGAAAGAGCAGGGGAGGAGCCCCTTGCAGGAGATCCATCTCCTGTGACCCCCTATCTCAACCAACCAGTACATGATACCTCCACCTTCTGAGTCATCGAAAAAGAAATCATCAAAAGTTGTCTTATTGCCACGCTACAACCGATCTACCAGAAATGTTAATATTTTCTATTTTGAAGAAAGGGATGGAGAATATTGCCTTCCCCATCATGCATGCCTATGACAACTCCACTCATGAAGTATGATTGCTGCCCTTGCTACCCCGCTGCTTTGAAACACTGTGGGCTGAGTTGCTGCCCTGTCGTCATTGGGAGTCGATGCCCGCCACAACTGTGAATACAGAAGCCTTCCCGTGGTTGCTGCCTTGATGAGAGGGAAGGATCATTGTTGCTGTTACAAGACGCTGAAGATCGAAGACGAGTTGCTGATCATTGCCTCGCAGGTGTAAGGTGCTTCTCCATCCGTCGAAGAAGAAGGAGAGCACTCCCCATTTCCGTGAGGAAGAGATGCAATCACAAAAAACAGAGGATTTGGATTAAAAACATAGGATTCATGCCGTCCTTCCCATAAAGCTTGCCGGAGTCAAGACATCTTGGTGAAAATAGAGATCATTTGGAAGAAGAGAGAAGGAGTCTTGCTACCACTATTGCCGCTTGATTGCCAGAAGTTCATCAGTTGTGTCTCTGTCATTGGTCTATTCATAGCCCAGAAAGCAGGGGATTGACATGAAGATTTACTGCAAGTTACTGCCTAGCCAACCAGTTGTTGTATCCCTGCTGTTGTTTTAGTACACCGCTTGAATTGGAATAGTTGATGTGAAGAAGTGTATTCAAACTCTCCCATGGATTAAAGCTGGAAGTCCGTTGAAGGAGGAAAGCCCGCTGGTGTTGCCACAAAGATGAAAAGGAAGAAAACACAGAGCAATGAAGGAGAAAGAAGTGCCTTCCTTGTTGTAAAGCTTTCTGGAGTCAAGACATCCTGGTGAAAATAGAGATCGATTGGAAGAAGAAAGGAGACTCCTTGCTATCCCACTACCGGAGTAAATATGGATATGCTTCTGTGAAGTTGTCACCACTACCGGAGAAGACAGAAAACAAAGAAGGGTGAGAGCAGAGGAAGGACTTTGTGGATTTCTTTCCCACCAGTGCCGGTCATCCTCGGCACCTATGTGTTGCTCAAAGTGAAGCCAGTGAAGACATATTTAGATCTAAGTGGAGTTCCACCGGGGTTCATCACCACGGTCGCTGGAAAAAATTTGAGAAGATACCCATCGGATAAGGAAGGGAATAGAGCAGGAAGAGGCAACAAACAGTGGATTTGTGGATTTTCTCCGACTAATGTCGGTCTTCCCTGGCTCCGACATGGTATCCAAAGTGAAGCCAAAGAATCAGTCTTCGGATCTGGGTGAAGTATTACTAGAATTAGAAGGTGCCACAGTCAGGAATAATTCAGGAAATGAGCCATCGGAGAAGGGCGGACACGGAATAATAAAGCATTAGCGGAAGATAGATTTTGTGGTGATCGGAATCTTCCAATCAACACCGGTTGTTCCCGGCTCCTCCATGGTTTCCAACGTGAATCCAACAAAGCAATATTCAGAACAGGGTGGAGTGCCACCGGATTTAGTCGCTGCCGTCGCCGGAAAAGACGACGCCGAAGCCTCAAAAGTCGTCGCCGCTTCATGCATAAGTGGGTCTGTCGTGCCCAATTATTGGTCCGAGTCTATTTGTCCTGCCAGGTCTGCATTAGATACAGCTGCCCCAAGAATTGATTAGACCCGTGAATAGGCCCGGACCGAGACCGCATCCGTGACCCATCTACGACCCGGATTTGAATCTGTGTACCATACGCCACCACAGACATGTGTATGCAAGGGGAAAAGAGAGCCTGAGTGCGCCATCCGGTCTGATCTAGTATTTATTTGGTCTGAACCAACCCAAAGTGGTCCGGTTCGGTCTATTAAAAATTCAAAAATAATTTGAAGGCTTTCTATACCTCTGATCAAAGTGAAATTTGCTACCCCACCATTTTGTGATGCTTTGGACGCGGTGGTAAAGTTATTTTGATGATTTGAAGACTGAAAAGGGACAAATCATGACATTGGAGTCAAAGATCTCATGCAAATTAATTTAAAGGCGGCAAAAATTCACTGTTTTGTGTAACTTGTAAAATCAAAGGAGAAATAGTGGATTAGGAGTACTAATCTCATCGTGGACTGACCTAGGGATTCAAGTTGAACTCTAAGGAACCATGTAAAAAAATTCCTGCATGTCATTTTCGTGCTTGTGATATCATTTACATTATTTTATATTATCACACTCTTTCTTTGCGTGGTAAGGGTGCATTGGTCCCACTGAACCCTTTAAATCTGGACCGGATCAAATTACAAAAGAATCGCGGTCTGTAGGGGCGGACAATCCCGCGCCCAAACAATTACCTACAAAAAAAAGTTGCAAAATGTTTATTGTCTGGGCCGATCCTCGACCAAATCTTAATTAATTTGGTTGATTTCGGCTATCTACTTCTTCTATCATAATCAATATTGCCAAGTATCTAAAACACGAAATGTTCGCTATAAAAAAATAATACACAACCCTCCAATATTAAAAATTAAAATATATTGATTATGTCGGGGGCATGCATACCACGTCATGAGGCCATTGGTCTTACAATAGATTTGTACTCTTTTATGGCATAGAAAACTTTTATATATATAAAATTTAGA
>JAVDBV010083154.1:0-11839 GCA_032619315.1 Piper longum | reverse complement strand
GCACAACCACCGACCGAGTTACACGACCGCCGACTGAGATGCACTACCACCGACCGAGTGTGCACTACCACCGCCGTGAATTGCTAGTTTGCCGACCGAGTAGATTAATTAGAGCTTAGTAGGGTCAAGTGGAGGAATGAGCCATAGTTAAAATGGCATCACTAGAACAGAGGAGAGTTCAGAAAGTTGAGCTTATTTTGAGGAGATGTCCAACTTCTCGGTTCTCTTGCAATTATTGTCTTGACCCGACACCATTGGGTCAGATGGATAGTGCAAGATAAGCCAATCAGACATAATTAGTGACAGTCTTATAGGGATGCATGTGGACAGAGTCAGAACATGACAGTATCACCCGCAGATGGGATAGTCATAATGATCAGATCGTTCAGACAACACAATAGTGCATCCATGAACCCACAACTAGCATGTACATATCAGATGATTAGTAGATGGGCACACACACAGTTTAGCCCATTCAGCTAGTAGCCAGCCAACACTATGAGTTAGACTCGTATTAGATTATGGGGCATAGATAGAGGTTTCAGCGAGGGAGTGTTCTCTAGGGAAGTAGTGATTCCCTTATGCTTCGCCAGCATGATTAGGTCCGTACCTTGAGACATAGGATTGAACCTTGCCTTGAGTGTAGAAGTACCTTTATGGTACTGATTAGGGTTTATAGTACAGGTCGATATTGGCGGATTGATGTTATGATGACACATCTCACCTCAACTTGAGAACGATGCAGATAGGGACATCAGAGTATACAGACCTGTAAAGATCCAGAAATTTTTTTTTAATAATAATAATAAAAATAATAATTAAAATAAATACGTTCGACGCGATGGGATCAAACGTTGGAAAAAATAATAAAGTCATTTAAATTATTTACCCGCTGCCCAGTAAAGTATTAATTACCAGGTTAAGTGAACCCGTTTATTTAACCGTTTAACCGGTTAAATGAACGATACCATCTAACCGTTTAAACCGGTAAAGTGAACCATGTCACTTACCCATTTACCTGGCTGCGAGGTGTGTTTTGGCATACTAACCTAGGCCTTATGTCGTTATATAAGGAGGAGGGGGACGTCATTCACATAAGTCTCCTTGGACAGACGCCAGTTTCCCCTTGTTCTGGTAAATTTCTTTTTCCCTTCTTCATAGTTTGCATGCATACATAGGTGAAGAGAATTATAATAAACTTAAACTAATCTGAAATGAATAAAGATGAAGAGAATTAAACTGAAATAGAACCAGAAATCCAGCCAGGAATGCAAATTTATGCCGTGCAGCAATTCTTGGTTGATTGTGATCGATTACAGTATCAAGTCATCTCCTTTTGCTGATCAGTTGCAGCATCAATATCCTTATGCATGTTGTAGTGATTAAAAGATTAGCTTTCCATTGAATTGTGTGGCCGAGGATGGTAGCACGTTTTGCTGAATTGCAGCAGCAGCACCATGCCGTTTGGGACACAAACAGTGGCGTATAACATGCAGTAGGGTGGTGTTTCTCTTCTTCTGGGTGTTGGGTTGTAGTGCAGAAGGAAGGAGTCGCGTTGGGCGGTGCTGCTGGTCACGTAGGAGTCGCTGTAGCAACAGGGTAGAGCCGCCATAGCAGCAGGTCGGGATCGCCAGGGCTGCTGGTCAGTCGCCTTGGTGGCAAGATGGTAAAGTGGTGGCTTACGCCTCACGTCAATTGAAGATTCACGAACAAAATTATGCGACCCATGACTTGGAACTTACAGGAGTGGTTTTTGCAGTAAGGATTTGGAGACACTACTTGTATGGAGTCCAGTTCGAAGTTTTCACCGACCATCAAAGTTTGAAATATATCTTCACCCAGAAAGACCTAAATCTTCGCCAGAGGTGATGGATAGAATATTTAAAGGACTATGACTTCCAAATTTTATACCATCCGGGAAAATCGAACTTTGTTGCCGACGTGTTGAGTCAGAAGGGCAAAGTGGACAAGGGGCAACAATTAGCTAGACTTTGGGCTATTTCAGTTGAAGTGGTAGCTATTAACCTAGTATAACGACTGACAGGATTACTAGCAAACCTGGTTATATCCAATGAATTTGTTGACCGAGTTAAACTAGCACAAATAGAAGACGAGGAGCTGCACGAGATGTTGGACAAAACTCCCGACATAGTAGCAGATTCCAACAGTGTAATTAGATTTAAAGGAAGATTGTGTGTACCCAACGATGATGCACTAAGGTGGAATATCCTGGAACAAGCTCATCATTCAAGATTCACAATACACCCTGGTGTTACTAAGATGTACCAGGACTTAAAACGAACCTACTGGTGGGTTGGGATGAAGAGAGATGTGGGGGATTTTGTTTCCAAGTGTCAGACGTGCCAATTGATCAAAGCCCAACATCAACTACCCAGTGGATTATTACAATCGTTAGAGATACCTACCTGGAAATGGGAGTGTGTCACGTGTGATTTTATTACTTAACTCCCAAGGACTCTGAAAAAGCATGACTCTATATGGGTGGTTGTGGACCGTTAGACTAAGGCAGCTCACTTTATCCCCATAAAATCAACAAGGACGGTGGAATACTTAGCAGAACTATACATAAATAACATTGTCAAGTTGCATGGAATTCCAAAGGAGATACTATCTGACAGAGATCCCCTATTCACTTCACATTTTTGGGAAGCTTTCCAAAAAGCTATGGGAACCCAAATTAAGCTAAGTACAGCATATCACCCCCAAACTGATGGTCAGAGTGAGAGGACCAATCAAACCTTGGAGGATTTATTGAGAGCTTGCATCCTTGACTGGGGAGGAGATTGGGAGAAACATTTAGCTTTGGCTGAATTCACCTACAATAACTCTTATCAGGCCAGTATCGGAATGGCACAGTTTGAAGCCTTATATGGTAGACCCAATAGATCTCCATCATGCTGGTTGGAGTCTACCGAGGCAGTTATAGTCGGGCCAGAAATGGTGAGAGAAGCAGCTGAAAAAGTGCAATTCATCCAGCAAAGGCTTAAAACAGCCCAGGATCGGTAGAAAAGTTATGCTGACACTCGAAGGAAGGACTTAGACCTCATCTAAAAAGTTGGGGACTTCGTCTACCTTAAGACCTCACCTAAAAAGGGAGTGATCAGATTTAGAACATAGGGGAAATTGAAGCCAAGTTGGGGAGTTCGTCTGGATTGAATTGGAAGTTGTGCATATAGATTAGCATTACCACCAAGCCTTGATGGTGTACACAATGTCTTCCATGTGTCAATGTTAAAGAAATATGTACGCGATGAGAATCATATCATCACAAATTTTGTGGACTTAGAGCTGCAATCAGATTTAACCTACGAGGAAAAACCGATTCGCATCTTAGCGAGAGAAACAAAGACACTCCGCAACAAAGAGATCCCTTTGGTAAAGGTGTTATGGAGAAATCAGGGAATAGAAGAAGCTACATGGGAGACTGAACAAGAAATGGCCAGGAAATACCCTAGCCCGTTTGTATTATAAAAAAAAAACAACAATTTCTTGTCATTGTAGTAACATGAACTGATCCGAAAGATGTACTCAATTATAATCGTCCTGTTAATGCTATACTATTTCCGGGACAAAATATTTCTAAGTTGGGGAGATTGTAAAGAATCGAAAAAAATTTTCAATAATAATAATAAGAAGAATAATTAAAATAACTACGTTCGACGCGATGGGATCAAACGTTGGAAAAAATAATAAAGTCATTTAAATTATTTACCCGCTGCCCGGTAAAGTATTAATTACCCTGTTAAGTGAACCCTTTTATTTAACCTTTTAACCGGTTAAATGAATGATACCATCTAACCATTTAAACCGGTAAAGTGAACCGTGTCACATACCCATTTACCCGGCTACGAGGTGTGTTTTTGCGTAATACCCTAGGCCTTATGTCGTTATATAAGGAGAAGGAGGGGGACGTCATTCACATAAGTCTCCTTGGACAGACGCCAGTTTCCCATTGTTCTGGTAAATTTCTTTTTCCCTTCTTCATAGTTTGCATGCATACATAGGTGAAGAGAATTATAATAAACGTGATAATAAATTGAAACTAATCTGAAATCAATAAAGAGGATGAGAATTAAACTGAAATAGAATTAGAAATCCACCCAGGCATGCAAATTTCTGTCGTGCAGCAATTCTTGGTTGATTGTGATCGATTACAGCAGCAAGTCATCTCCTTTAGCTGATCAGTTGCAGCATCAATGTCCTTATGAATGTTGTAGTGATTAAAAGATTAGTTTTCCATTGAATTGTGTGGCCGAGGATGGTAACACATCCCGCTGAATTGCAGCAGCAGCACCATGGCGTTTGGGTCACAAACAGTGGCGTATAACACGCAGTAGGGTGGTGTTTCTCTTCTTCTGGGCATTGGGTTGTACTGCAGGAGGAAGGGGTCACCTTGGGCAGTGCTGCTGGTCCCTTAGGAGTTTCTGTAGCAGCAGGGCGGAGCCGCCATAGCAGCAGGTCGGGATCGCCAGGGCTGCTGGTCAGTCGCCTTGGTGGTGCAGGACAAGGTCGCCCTGGATAGTTGCTGCAAATTGGATTGTTAGGGAAGGGAAACAAATAGTTAAGGATGTGATCTGAGTTTGAATTGAAGGAGAAGAGGTTGAACTGGTTTTGGGTGAACAAAAGAAGGGCTGACGGGAAAGAAGAAGAAGAAGAAGAAGAAGAAGAAGAAGATGGCAGTTTTGTAATTTCTGCTTGATTTGATACAGGTTGAGTTAAAAATCATAATAATAATACCAACTTGTATTAAAATCATCAGGATAAAAGATAATTAATTAATCGGCTTATTAAAAGCGTTTAAGTTAAATTGAAGGGTTATGAGGAATAAATAAAATAAAGACTTCACCTTTACCATAATAATCAAAATGATTATTTTAATAACAAGTTGGAAAGGTAGAAAATGGGGATTTGGATGGTGATAATTAATAATTAATTATCATTAGAATTGCTGAAAATTAAATGACGACTAACATGAACTAGTTACATTATTAAAAAAAATTGATAGTATATTAGTCATGTAGTTGCATGTAGGTTCATGCAAATAAAATTATACTAATGTATAATTTTATGCCCTCATTCAGATTATGGTTAGCATGTCACAGGTAGACGAAACACAAGTCAGGTACGTATAATGGGTAGAACATCGTACTTTCCTTATTGGTAACTTAGGTTAGCCTGAGCCCAGATTCGACCACCATGCACCGAGTGCAACTGGGGTCAAGGAATTGACTCAGTCTGACACGGGGCTGTGTTATATATGTAAATCGTGTAATGCATCGATATTCTTTTGGAGTAGTGATAACTGCCCCGTAAAAAGGCTACAGCCGGGGTGAGTGAGACACAGCGATTCCTCCATCGCAATGAAGTGCAGTGATAAGCCTCCCAATAAAAAAGTTACGGTCGGGGCGTGCGGATCACAACAGATGCCTCCTCCGCATTGTTTTGGACTATAGCGGTATCACTCTACCGTATATTAAAATGAACATAAGGAAGTAGTGGAATGTGCTCGATATATTTTATTTATTATACGACTTAGTGTTTTTATCACTAACGCAGAATTACCTCTGCAGGTGTGCAGATAAGAAATTAGGTGGAAAAGCTTTTGACAACGAGAGCATAGAGCTAGATAAATATGAAGACTCCTTTATTTTATTTTGAGAAATAAGTGTGGCTATTGGGAAACGGTCCTAGACTGTGGGGAAAACAAAATTTATATTGTTGTTTAGTTATTTCAACTTTAGCTATGTGATTGTTAACTAAGTATTATCACGTGGCCATCTAGGGCAACAATATTGTGTTATAGATGGCGGGTCGTTACAAAGGATGGATGCAATCTTTCTCAAGATCCTTGATCATCCTTATCGGCTAAGGATGCCCTCATCTTGGCTGCATGGTCTCAGCCCTGGTTCGACCCTAGCTAGCCTTGCAGACATCTCGCACCGCCCGGCAAGTTCCAGCTAATGTACCACTCCAACTCCCGGCAGTCTCCATACCTCTAGGATTCTATAGCGCTCAAAATGCCGGCATCCTGTGCACTGCTTGGCAGCCTTGACCCAAATCTTGGCACTCAAGTATTTTGTTCGGTCAAGTCCCTGCACTTGTACACCATGTACCACAACATTTGTAAAAGCCCGAAAAAATAATTAGGTTATTTTGTATAGGGTTTTGTAAATCTTAGAACGAACCACAAATTATATTTAATAAAATTAATTAAATAAAAAATAATTTCATAAGTTATCAATTATAACCTTTAGAGAATCGATACAACGGTTTTAAATAAGTTTATTTATTAAATTCTTTCGATTGGGACCCATTTGCATTAATTCAATAGTCAATTTTTTCGACCTTTCGTTAATACACAGATGATATAATTATAATTGGTTGTGTTCTTTCCTATAAAAAATAACATCGTAACTTCTTGAATTTCACACATTCTTCTCTAAAAATGAGAATTCTGTTGATAAATAAAACATTACCTTGATAATTTGTGAGCACATTTGGCTCACAAAGGAAAGGCTTTCGAGAAGTTTCATAGTCGCGGGTGCCTCATCAAAATTCCAAGTCCGTATAATCACTTAAACTGTTATATATTCCTATTTGGGAGACTTAGTTGGCCTATGTTGACATTCGACCACCATGTGTTGTGCGCAACCAGTGTAAACAAATTAACTCAATCTGACACAAGGCAGAACCCATAAAATGTCATATATTTATATTTGGGAGTCTTAGTCAGCCTGAGCCCACACTCGACCACCATGCGCCAAGAGTAACCGGGGCTAATGAATTGCCTAAGCTCGACATGAGGCAAGACCCACTAAACGTTATATATTCCTATTTAGGAGTTTTCGTTCGCCTGAGCCTACATTCGACCACCATGCCCTGAGCGCAACTGGGTCAAAGAATCGACTCAATCCGACATTGGGCAGCACCCTTAAAGTAGCTGCCCCTATGCCGAAAAGGGTGACAGAGTGCAGTGGCGCAAGACGGCTCATTATGTGCTTGTAATACCGAGAGGGTGACTCAATGGCAAATAATAGTAGCTATAAGCCGAGGACCACGTAGGGTGTGTGTGCATACATGGGATTGAAGCTTGATGGGCAGCTGCTCTCCCAGCATATTAAGAGCTCAACATTGGCTCATTTTAACGACTAGGCCAAAGTGCAATGTTATGGGCCTAAGTCATTTCTTCAAACATGGTTAACCAAGTTAAAAATCTATAATCCATTCCCACTTATAAACAGGATCTTCTCCTACTAGGTATTAGATCTGGACTAAGTTGAGGGAACTCACAATCTACCCAACTTAGGAAATTTAGTCCCCGAAATTTCTACACTTGGCCCGTCGCTAGCCCCAACCCACGACCTTCCATGGCCCGTGACTGAGAGGCTAGCCAACATCTGTAGTCTAGCCCACCATGTAACACATAATCAGGTTGCTCTCATACCATTTGTAATGACCCAGCCTAAAGTACAACGTAAATGGGCCTAAATCATTTCTTTAAAATAGTTAACCGAAGTTAAAGAGCTATAGTCCATTCCCACTTATAAACAGGTTCTTCTCGTAGTAGGTATTAGATATGGGACTAAGTTGAGGGATCGCACAATCCACCCATGTTAGGAAATTTCATCCCCGAAATTCCTACACTTGGCCCGTTGCTAGCCCCAACTCATGACCTGACATGGCCCGTGACCAAGAGCCTAGCCAACGTCCATAGTTTAGCCCACCATCTAACATAGAACCGGGTTGCTTTGATTCCATTTGTAACGACTCATCCCAAAGTGTAACGTAATGGGATATGTCATCTCTTCAAATGTGGTTAACCAAAGTTAAAGATCTATAGTCCATTCCCACTTATAAACATATCTTCTCCCAGTAGGTAATAGATGTGGGACTAAGTTGAGGGATCTCACAATCCATCCACTGTATGAAATTTTGTCCTCGAAATTCCTACACTTAGCCTGTTGTTAGCCCCAACCCATGACCTTCCATGGCCCATGATCCAAGACCTTCCATGGCTCGTGATCAAGAGCCTATGCAATGTCGTAGTCCAGCCCACCATCTAACACGGAACAAGGTTGTTTTGATACCATTTGTAAACCACCCAGCCCAAAGTGCAACGTAATGAGCTATGTAATCTCTTCGAATGTGGTTAGATGAGTTAAAGATTTATAGTCCGTTCCCACTTATAAATAGGATCTTCTCCCACAAGATATTAGATGTGAGAATAAGTTGAGGGTTCTCACACTCATAATCACTAAAAGTCAAATTAACGATGTTGTAAAATATATTAATTTGTTTTTTGTAATTATATGACTTAGTCTTTTTATCATTAACGCGGAATTGGCCATGCACATATGAGCATGGAAGGACGAGTAGAGTCGCGCCAGCTGAAGGACTATATTATTAGACTATTCTTTTTTCTAAACTCATTGCATGGCAGTGGGATTTTTTTTCGGTTCATGGAGCTTAGATTATTATAAGCTTGTATTATATTTTAAAATTATTGAAAATTAATAGAAAATTAATTTACGAGACATATAGATTCGTATAGTAATACTTGGCTCATGGCTCGGAACAAGCGAGTCCTTTACAGGTGGTATTAGAGATGTGTTTCCCACGGAACCATGCAAATCAATCTTGACCTTATTGAAAGTTGTCCAAAGTTCCAAAGGTAAAATTTTTTTTATAGAAGCATTCATCATTCTTTTATAGAATTAATTTTTATTATTTTAGATGGTATGTAATTATAGGTGTGTCACTTATGTATCATGCTAGATGCACGTGACACCTAAATCAATAAGCGTATATAGGATGCTTGTACAATTAGCGGTGTTATCTATATAGTGTGGGCTATATGAGACACCTGTGCAATATGGATAACAGTGTCATGGGACAGTGTGCCCCACTTTAGCTATGCATATGAGTGGCAATACTTAAATAAAAAATAATAATAATAAAATAAAATTGTAAATCATTTTTTAAAATAATTTTTTTAAAGAAAATATGAGCATATTTAAAGTAACTTATATAGAGCTAGATACAAGTATTCTAAAGCTATATACAATTATACAAATGCATAAAGAAGAAATGCCTAGGATAGGATGATAAAGAAGTAAGACAAATGTGTAATTTTCTCTTAAAATCTATTATATTTTTTAGGACAAAAATTCCCAAGATGGAGGATTGTAAAACCACAATTGTTCACCTTATGACCTTATTATATTTTTCAGGATAAAAATTCCCAAGCTGGGGTGATTGTAAAACCTCGAAAAAAAAATTAGGTTATTTTGTTTAGGGTTTTGTAAATCAGAACTAACTATAAATAATATTTAATTAAATTAATTTTAAAATAATATTATAAATTATTAATTATAACCTTTACTGTACCCGAACAATAGTTTTAAATATGTTTTACTTATTAATTTTTTGGGATTGGTACCCATTCTCATTAATTCAATAGTCAATATTTTTGAATTTTCGTTAATAGATAGATGATATAATTATGAATGATTATGTTCTTTTCTATAAAATTTAATATAGTGGCTTCTTGAATTCCACACATATTTTCTATATAAATGAGAATTATGTTGATAAATAAAACATTAACATGATAGTTTGTAAGTACATTTGGCTCACAAAGGGAAAGTTTTTGAGAAGTTACATTTATATTTGGATCATGTGTCATAGTTGCAGGTGTCATATTAAAAATTCCAAATCCGTATAATTACTTGAACCGCTATATATTCCTATTTGGAAGTCTTAGTAAGCTTGAGTTCACATTCTACCACCATACTGAAGTCAATGAATTGACTCAACTCGACATGAGGTAGCACCCACAAAATGTCATGTCTTCATATTTGTGAGTCTTAGTCGGCCTGAGCCCACAATCGACCACCATGAGCCAATCGCAACTGAGGTCAAAGTATGGACTAAGTCTGGCATGAGGGAGCACCCTTAAAATACCTGCCCCCATGCCAAAAGGGGTGACAGGCCGCAGTGACAACAAGGCGGATCATTATGCAAATATCGGTAACTACAGGTGCGCATACATGGGATTGTAGCTAGATGGACGACCACCCTCCCAGAATATTAAGAGCTCAGCATAAGCTCATATAATCACTAAATGTTGAATTAGTGATGTTGTGGAATATATTAACTTATTGTTTGTAATTATATGACTTAATGTTTTTATCATTAACGCGGAATTGCCTCCGCAAATATAAGTATGGAAGGACGGGTAGAGTCGGGACAACTGAACGACTCTGTTATTGGATTATACTTTTTTCTAAACACTTGCATGGCAGTGGGGTTTTAGTTCGATTCATGGGGTTTATACTATTCCGAGCTTATATTATATTTTACAATGATTAAAAATTCATAGAAAATTAATTTACAAGACGCTTGGTTTCGTATAGTAACACTTGGCTCGTGGCTCAGAACAGGCGGGTAATTACAACATTGATCGCTCATCTTCTCCGCATGCCTGGCGTCAGCTATTGGTATGCTCGGTCCTCATCAGCCTCGCTCAGCCGACAATCTGACCGCTACACATAGCAAGACACTGGTGTTTGGTCATCATACCATGCTCTCTCCATATCGGAATGCTCACCATCTTGATGTTTCCTTGATGCCCTGCAGCAATATGCTCGGTACTCCATTACCAATCATCTTACCGCTACCCTCATCTCAGGTCCCGGCATTTTTTTTGGTCTTTCGACATGCCCTATGCACCACTGCTCGATTATGACCGTAACTATAACACAGATTAGCCTTGGTAAGTTGCTTCCAGCACTCGAATAACACTGACTAACAGTCTTGGATGCGGGATGACTAGGAACAAACCCCAAACCCTAGCTTCCTCAGTACCCCACAGGTTTCACCTGTAACATTTGGATAGGGCTTCTGAGCTTCACAATGGCCAAACCGAAAGCGTATAACAACCTAAGCATACAACTGCTTGTCCCTCACCAAGCAAGACCCAAGTGCTTCACAAGGTATTTGTTCTTCACCGCACTCAACCTCTTGAGCATTAGTGTGAAGAAGACTCCTTCAAACTCCAACACAGGTTTCCCATTCAAGTTTGAATTCCAAATTCAGTTAAGTTCAACACATTCAAATCTTTAGAATTCATATAGACATTCTGATCGTCAAGAAGTCTCAAATGCTTTAGCAATTGTCCAAGTCCAAGACTTTAAGTCCGAGACCAAGATCATTGTCCAATGACTTCAAGTCCAAAACATGCTCACCATAACATGTCCAAATATAATCCGAAATGTCACAACATTCCCAATTAGAAAACTCACAATTGAACCCTCAATCAACTTGCTCCCATTCAACCAAACCATATCATAAAACTATTTTATCATATAATCAACATGAATAATGTTTCATCATTAAAATCTAAAATGACCAAGTCCAAGACAAAACAAAGCGGGTTTCAAGTGCCGACCATTGAGGTGTCTCTACTAGTAACACCCCAAATCCGGTTCATGCTCGGGAATCGAATCAGATTGTCACTAGTCCTAGTTGGGTCAGCTAACCTGAACCCAACCCATGCCGATCTACTCTCGGAATCTCAAAATGGAAGATGTCAATCGCTATGCATGAATAAATGCACAAAACCCAAACATGCTACTACATGGATGACTTGTCAACCAATTCACTTACCAAAATAATTTCAATAAAAATCGATAAAATTCAAAAAAAATAAGACTAATAGAGTCTCCCCTAAAAGTGCAATCAAGGGCACCCTGTCAAATCAGCATGTAAATATATATATATATATATATATATATATATATATATATATATATATATA
>JAVDBV010083151.1:0-12973 GCA_032619315.1 Piper longum | reverse complement strand
ATTACATCCTAGCCACTTATCATGCTCATCCTTGATCTATCTCATTAGATCACTTAGCTATTCGTTCGAACTTAATCAAATCATGTCACTTATCACTTCATCAGTACTTAATCACCTCATTATCAATTAATCAATCACTAATCATAACTACTACTCAATCCTAGCATGCTGTACTAACAATTATCAATTATAATTAATCAAATTAGGATAAGAAGTAATTATGCCTCGCGTCGTCGGCAATCGGCCACGGTTAGGGCTTCGTCGTGCATGCATCTCGAACCTCAACTTCGGCGCTCCACAGCGTCCGAAACTCGATCGGGTTCGAGTAGGTGACCTCCGCGGAAGCTATGGTGAATTCCAGCGAATTCCACCAATTCCAGTTTTCCGGCAAGTTTTGGTGGTTTTTCGGCGGGTTCGGCAGTTTTCCGGCAGCTTCTGGCGGTTTTCCGGCGACAATCGCTGGCGGCGTCTATTGACCAGATAGTGGCCGTATGGGGTACCATTGGAACCGCCTCGGCGAGCCCGACACTTCTGCGGTGTCGGCGTGGCTAACGAAGGCGGCGGTTCGCTGGAAAATGGCAAAATCAGGCGACGGCCACGGTGGGTAGATCCAGCCGGCCAAGGCAGCAATGGGATCGATTCCTGTCAGGGCAGGTCGTGGGGGGGCTGGTGGCGTCGAGGCAGTGGCGACGGTCGCCGACGATGGGATCAACGGTGCGACCCAACACGGGCGACACCCTAGGCGCAGCGATCCCGCTCCACAACAGCCGGACCGTGGCCAGGGCTAGTCGGGGAGGCAAGCCCCAGGCGTGGCGGAGCCTCGACGGTGACAATCGCCGGGCGGCGGTGGTCGCCGGCGGCGCGATTGGCGACGAAAGCGCGTCGCACACGCGCCCCTTCCTCGCGTCGTGGCGGCTCGGCTGTGGTCGGACCTGGCCGGGGTGGCACGGCGACAGCATCCTGGAGGGAGCGGCGTCAGTCGACGGCCGGGCTGCGCCAGCAGTAGCAGCGGCGGCCACTCAAAGGCGACGGGAATAGGGTTTGGGCGAGGTGTGTCGGGGAAGAAAAAAAAAACACGTTGGGTGGTAATTTCGTAAATATTACTTGACTCGAATCTGATTCGAGTCAAAAATAATATCTAAATCGAAATAATTCTGAAAAAAATCCAAGAAATTGAGAAAAATTCCCTAAAATAATATAACATTACAACATCTAAATGATACACTCTATAGCTATCAACCCACCCGAACTGCCCATAATGCGTCCTAACGCGATAAACGACGTAAAACTAATTCTACGATCAAACTACATAATAATAAAAAAAAAACTGAAATACATACTCTTATATATTCTGATAACTCATTCTTTTCTGCTGTATTAATGACGTTACCATTATATACTTAGGTATACATGACCCCTCGTAACTCATACACGTGACCGGCGTCGGCTCAGTACACGTATTCTAAACATACTCAACTCGAAATTAACGGTCAAACCGACCAGTTTTAAATATAATACCCTGACTCGAATCATGGGTTTTACAACAAGAGGGTGGTAAAGGCCCAATTTTGAAATTTAAGTGTGAATTTTGGGAATTCAATGAAAAGTAGTCGTTAGTTATGCTGTTTTTCTTTCTACGGGTTATTGAGTTGTATTCAGGTCATTGGAATCATGGAGAGTTTGTTGAGTTGGGGAATAAACGGGGGAAAAGGGAAAATTATTGGCAGTCTTGAAAATTAAATTTTAAACTTTGTTTCTCTTTTGTTGGTTCCACTATTCTCGAAATTGTTCTTGAATTGATTCATAATCTGAAATTGTGTGGAATTTCCTCTATTTTCTATTGATTTCTTGATTGGTTTAGCAAGCATTTCAAGAATCGACATAGTGCAAAGAAGACAATTCAACCCCAATCCTCTGATCCAAGCCTGTCTGCAGACGCTGCTATCAAGGGGGTATCAGAGCCGATGGTGGCCATGGATCAGAGATTCGGGATGACTGAGGAAGACATGGCAATGATGAGTCATGTGGATGAAGAGCGATTCAGTAAGATGGAATCGAGATTTGAGCAAATCCAGAGGCAATTTGCACAATTGGGGGCTTTAGGAGCACCATCAACGAGCAAAGAGATATCATAGACACTTTATGATTGATAGATGGAGGTAAGAAACCATCTACACAACACCAACCTGATCTTGAACTAGTTAAACCTGTTTGCCATTTGTCAAAATAATCTAGTTCGAAGTTTTTGAAGGGAATTAGATTAGATCTACCAAATTGCAATGGAGAATCTAATCTAATCTTTTGCCTAAATCAAGTTGAACAGTTCTTTTGTTGTCATCATGTTTCTGAAGAGGATAGGGTGATTTTGGCTACATTTTATTTGGAAGCGCATGCACGAATCTGGTATACATCCTTTTGAAGATGAAGGAGAGTTACAATGGCCAAAATTTAGAGAACGAGTGAATGGAAGATTTGGACCACTCTCCGTATGATGATCATGTACCTACTCTTGTCAAACTACAACAGACAGGAACTGTTCCTGAATATCAGATTCAATTTGACCTTGCTCTTAGTAAGACTAAAGGAATACCGCGAACAAAACTCCCTTCTTACTTCACCAGTGGGTTAAAATAGTAGATCAAAGTAGAAATTCAGATGGCATAGCCAAAGACACTTAATCAAGCTGTTAATTTGGCTAGGAGGCAGATAAAGTGAATAATGCTGGAGCAAACAACTTTGAGAGAAGAAAATCATATACAAATTCCATATCCAAACCTTCCTAGAGAACAGACAACTCGGGTTTGAGAAATCAACGGGTGGAAACAGTTCAAATTCTTCTCAAATGGCAGCAAAAGGAGCAGTACAGAGTAAATCTCTTCCTATTGAAAACTCACTAATACAGAAATGCAAGAAATGAGAGCCAAAGGGAGGACAGTGAAGATTAAATGAGGTTTTCAATGTGATGCTAAATTTGAAGCTGGTCACCGATGTCCTCGTTGTTCTTATTAGATCGGTATAACAGTGAGGACATTACATCAGAAGAAAGCATCATGAAAGAGGAAGCAATGGATATAGAACCTGAGATTTCAATGAAGGTTGTAAAAGGAGTAAATGATCAGAATACAATGCGTTCTCTGGGGGTAATTAAGGGTCACCTAGTCATTGTGCTTCTAGACACTGGGAGTTGCACAATTTCATTAGCCAGGAAGTGGTGGAACAGTTGAACTTACCATGACACTCTGTTTCAAAGCTGGGAGTAAGAGAGGCCAGTGGGGAACCTATGACATCGAATGGAATGTGTGTGAAGATTCCTTTACAACTGCAAGGATATTCATCTCTAATTGACTTGCACATATTATCTCTCAACGATTTTGATGTGGTATTAGGAACTAAATGGCTGCAGGCTTGGGTATACTATCACCTGGAATTTTGAGAAGCTGATGATGCAGTTTCAATTTGAAGGGAAGGAAGTTGAGTTTAAAGGAATTCGGACCTCGAAAACAGCTATAATTTCTGGTAAATCTTTTAAAAAATCTATGAAAAAAAACCAGCCGCAGTTAGTATTACAGTTGCTGGAGTCTGGTCCTATTTTGAACAATGTGAAGCTATCACATTCTCAACAGCAGGAACTGTAGATTCCTTGAGCAGATTTCAATGTCTGTTTGTTGAGCCGAAAGGATGGCATCCAACTAGATATTGTTATCCAGTTCACAAATACAAGCTTTCATACAGATGTCAAAATGGGTCTTTAGAGATGGATGGAATCTTATATAAGCATGGAAAAATCTATTTGGATCATCATTGTGATCTTGTTCCAATAATAATAGCTGAGATGTATTCATCCCTGCCTGAAGGTTACGAGAGAACATTGTTTAGAATCAAGCAAGTGTTTAGACGGAGGAAGATGGCTGAATCAGTAGAAGCTTACATCAGGGCTTGCGACATATGCCAACAGCATAATGTGGAACATCTAACTCCAAGAGGACGTTTGTCGCCTTTGCCTATTCCTAACCAGGTTTGGGAGGATATTTCGATGGATTTTATTGACAGATTATCTCGCAGTGAAGACAAATCTGTGATCATGGTGGTGGTTGATAGGTTATCTAAATTCTCACATTTTGTTCCTATGTCTCACCCTATACAGACACATAGGTAGTGAAAACCTTCTTTGGCAATATCTTACAATTATATGGAATGCCACAATCTATAGTTTGTGACAGGGATACAATTTTCATTACTAAGTTTTGGCAAGAGCTTTTTTGGCTGCAAGGAGTACATTTTATCATGAGCTCTGACTATCATCTACAAACGGATGGACAAACAAAGGTGGTCAATCGCACTTTGGAGATGTATCTTCAATGTTTCTGTAGCAGTTCTCCATAAACATGGCTGCAATGGTTACCTTGAGCCCAATTTCGTTATAACACTGCCTGGTACAGTTTACTCAAGCTTACTCCTTATCAGGCATTCTATGGCAGACCACCTCCAACTATTCTCTCTTATGTTCAAGGCACAGATACACATCCAGAGGTCAACCAACTATTAATTGATAGGGGTGAATTATTGAAAGAGATCAAACATCTCTCCCAAACTCAAGCCCGAATGAAGATGAATGCAGACAAGCATCGAAGGGAAGCTCAATTTGATGTAGCAGATATGTTATAAGTGAAACTCCAACCATACAGGCAGCATTCACTCGCTGGGTATGCATAAATGAAGCTAGCACCTCAGCTTTGCAGATCCATACGCCATTGTGAAGCAAATTAGTTCTGTGGCATATCAAGTGGAGTTACCTGTTGGTGTGAAGATTCATAAAATATTTCATGTTTTTATGCTCAAACCCGCCTTGAAGCTTTCAGAAGTAGCTAATGTTTCACTCATACTTTTCCAAAAATACCCTTCATTGAATTCCCAAAATTAGCTCTTTGTATCATGGCTCCCCGACGAGAATTTCGTTGTCCTCAAGGAAATAAGGAAGGCACTTGCGAATAGTACGAGCATACTCCCAGGTTATTCACTTGTATTCGGGTTAGTGGAGTCGTGGAGAGTTTGCTTTGGTTGAGTTGGAGAAGAAACGGGGGGAAAAAGAAAAATTGGGTACAGCCTTGAAAATTAAATTTGAAATTTTGTTTCTCTTGTGTTGATTCCACTATACTCGAAAATTTGAAATTTTGTTTCTTTTGTGTTGATTCCACTATACTCGAAATTGTTCTTGATTTGATTCATATTCTGAAATTATGTGAAATTTTCTTTGTTTTGTTTGATATCTTGATTGAATTAGCAAGCATTCTAGGAATCAACATGGTGCAAAAGAAGACAAATCAATCCCAATCCTCTGATCCAAACCCGTTTGAGGAAGCTGCTATCTGAGGAATTCAATGACAAATCGTTCTTCAAATTCAACGACCAGAGCAGCTATGTCCCATTAACAGACCTTTTCCAATTTAACCATAATGACCTTCACATATTGCACTTTGTCACCACCAAAGTCTTGCCTAATCAAATTGTTTGTCATTCTATTGGAAGTCCACTTTTTAGTTAGAGCGCCATCATTAATAATTTTGTTGGACAATGGGCTAATGCCCCTTCCCTTTGAAGTCCCCAATAGGGGTGTAAACAAGACAAGTTGGTTGGTAAGCTTTTCACGTTCGGTTTGAACTCGTATTTGTTAATTTTATGCTCGAAAAAATATTCGGCTCGAAATAAATAGCTTGTTGAACAACGAACAGAACTTAAATTAAAGAGTGTTCGGCTTGGCTTGACTCGAAACTTGAGCTCGATGTGTTCATAATTGAAAAAATACTCGGCTCGTCAATACTATTGAGGTCACGTTAAACTTATATTGTATTGTAAAAAAAATTTTGATCGTATATAAGCCAAGCACAAGTCAAGTATAAACATTCACTTGGTTCAAGTTCGGCTCGAAAACATAATGAGCCAAATACGAGCGAAACCCAAACACTTTGAATTTTGGATGAACTCAGTTAGACCTATTATACGTTAAAGTTCGTCAAGCACTCAAACAAACTTAAATATGTTTGCTAAAAATCAAGCTAAATTCAAAAATATTCCTATCGGCTCGGCTTGGCTCGTTTACACCCGTGGTCCGCAGCTACCTTTTCATATTTTTCATATTAATGCCAAAAGGCACAATCTTTAGTTTGTTTCTTGCCTCATATTCATACAAGTGGGCATCACTGTGGATAACTACAACCACATACAAATGCACTTGTTTTCTTACTATCTCCTTGCCTCCTTCCAATGGTCTAAAATGTGTACATTTTGATTCTCTTTTTGCACTCATCACTATAACATCGTGAAGGAAATTCTTATTGAATATTTCATTCGAAGGTTGGTGAGTTGCATCGTCGCCGCAAAATCCCAACACCTGGATTGGTCATCAAACAACAATTCACATAGCATAGCTTTTGATAAAGCAACTTGCTTTACCATCTATTCACTTAACCTAATATAGTAAGATATTCTCAATCTTCATACTACAAGAGTAAGAACTGATTCCGCACCACTTGCATCATTCATTTGTTGGCAAGGTCCTCTTTAAAAATTTTACTATGGGCGATCCCAAAACCAGGTCAATGATTAGTAAACATTTTCCATGCAGCAATTTGTCAAACACCTAGGATCATCAAATAATAAAAAACCCTTGTTATAATCACCAAACTTTCTTAAAAACTGATATGGAAAGGAGTATATTTAGGGAAGTTGCTCCTTGATTTGGCCAAAAAAAAATAATCCTTGCGAATCTTGAAAAATTGGCTGCTATTTAACCAAAGAATGCAATAGCGTCTTACACCGCCACCGACAAGTTAAGTATCTTCATACAATGATGAACTGCAATAGACTAAGATTGACAAAAAAAAAAACACTTCCTTGGCGCCTTGCCAGAAATAGTTTTCACAACTTCCTCGGAATGACTGCTCCAATTGTTCCATTTTCAACTACTACAACTTAGCTTTCATTAATTCTGCTTGTTATTCCTCAGATTGGATTTGCCTTTGCAAGCATTCATCCCACAACCGCGGCAAATCTTGCTGCAGATCTTAGACAGAAGCAATGATCACAAGACTGCTTCTCTCATACCAATGTTACAAGTCCCCTGTAACAGCTATACTTCCTATTAGAAATCAGAAGAATAGATGAAGATCAATGGGGAAGATGGAAGCCATAGATAGCCGCAATCAAAGAAAGTAAAGACCAACTTGTTCTGGGGATTTCGTTAATAATTCCAAAACTGAATCATTACGAAGAGTTGAGACTATTTATAAATAGACCAGCTACCAAATAGGTCAACTACCCTTAAAGCCACCCTTATCAAAGAGCTATATAACATCAACTAAACACTCAACTAAATAGGTTAACTAAACATTCATCGAGTTTTTGGGCATTGAATTGGTTCATGCTAACATATGTAACCAAGCTTTTTGGATACAAAATAAGTGTTTATCATTTTCTTCAATTCGAATTGTAGCTTCTACATGTCATTAAGTACATTAGAATTCTCACATATATGTGTGCAACTGAAAATTGTTGGAAGGAAATGATGGCGACCACCTAATGCAACCACCTAATGCAGGTGAGAGCTAACTACAAGTACTTATCACAAAAGTTAGATTCCCACAATGCTTAGCCCCTTATAAAGATCATAAGAATAGACACATAATGTGAAAATGATTTAAGCACAACTAAGTGATAACTAAGTAAGCACAAAAATAAGTATGCAAGGCAAATAAAGATTATGAATCCAAATGTAAAGGTGTGTGTGTGTGAGGCGTAACAAGTTCAATTTCAAATTGCTAATTGTTTTGATGAACTAATTAAACCATACAAGTAGTGAAATAGCCTAGAAATTGAAAAGACTTAAGTCCTAATAGTGATTAAGTCAAACACAAAGGAGTTAAAATAATGTGCAAAACAAGTGAATAATAATAAGTGAAACACACAAGAAGAAGGACATGAGAGAAGACAAATAAATTCTAAAAAGGTTCCCAACTAGCACTCCTCTCTTCAAGCCCACCTAGTCCTTTGGTGAGTAGGCCTTCGTAGCTTCGTTATGGCAAACCACTTATACACCTTATTTATAAGTAACAAGTTAAGGCCGCCTTCACAAGCATTTAACAAGTGCCAAGGAAGCTTACACTCCAAACACCCTTCGAGCCTCAACAAGCCTTCCTTCTCCACCAAGTGCCAAGAATTGTTAGCTCTCCAAATATCCTTTGATTTCCACCACCTTGAAGCTACCTTTTTTCACAAGCTTATGCCTTAAGCTAACAGATTATCCAAGGTATGCACCTCCTTCTCCAAGTAAAATGCCTCTCACACTCTTCCACACTTAGGGAGATTACAATCAGCTCAAATCTACTTGAGCTACCCTTTCAATAATTACCTCTCCCTGGATTACACACCAATACCGAAGGAATACAAGCTAATAGGAAAAGTCACTCCTAACACAAGTTTGATCTTTCGAAAATGATCTAAGAGAGTCTAGGGTTTACAATGCTAGTAAGAAGTACTCCAAACACACTCGCCAAGGCCTTATTTATAGGCTTCCAAAGCCTCTACTAAAATAGCAGCCATTGGTGTTTGAATCCCTTCCTTTTACTTTTTCCAATCGCTAATTTTGGCTACTTTTTCAAAACAATCGGCCACCAAATGATTGACCGAACGCTAGCCGATCATCATTTATAACTAGCCAAGTCAGCTTCAGTTGTCGAACCTACTACCAAAATGATAGGTAAAGCCACTCCTAACATAAGCTTGATCTTTCCAAATTGATCCAAGAGAGTCTAGGGTTTACAATGCTAGTAAGAAGTACTCCAAACACACTCGCAAAGGCCTTATTTATAGGCTTCCAAAGCCTCTACTAAAACAGTAGCCATTGGGGTTTGAATCCCCTCCTTTTACTTTTCCCAATCGCTAGTTTTCGCTACTTTTTCAAAACGATCGGCTACCAAATGATCGACCGAATGCTAGCTGATCATCATTTATAACTAGTCAAGTCAACTTCAGTTGTCAAACCTGCTACCAAAATAATAGGTAAAGCTACTCCTAACACAAGCTTGATCTTTCCAAAATGATCCAAGAGAGTCTATGGTTCACAATGATAGTAAAAGGTATTCAAAATACACTCCCCAAGGCCATATTTATAGGCTTCCAAAGCCTCTACTAAAATAGTAGCCATTGGGACTTAAATCCCCTCTTTTTGTTTTTTCCAATCTCTAGTTTTGGCTACTTTTTTAAAACGATCGACCGAACGCTATTCGATCATTTATTTTTAACTAGCCAAATCAGCTTTAGTTGTCAAACCTACTACCGAAGTCTAACCAAAGTTTCCTCAATTTCTAATTCTTTTCATTAGATCAGCCCTAGAGTTTCCCAGACCTATATTCGGCTATCAAACTCTTGATTGAAGCCTAGCCGAAATCCTCCACTCTACGCAACATCATCCTAGGGGTCCTTCAAGTTCTTTGGTTACTGAACTCTCAACTGAAGGTCAATCGAACTATGACACTATGTGGCTGTTTACCAAGCCCTAGGTCTAAGGTCATTGAGCCACTAACCGAAGGTCAAAATTTTGTCTTCCTTGATCTACATCTCATGTCTTTGGTTCCGAAGTTATGACTGAAGTGTAGCCGAAGTTTTCACCACTTCAACACTTCAAATGATTCTTCAATCTTCAAGTCTTGATTTGGTTGTTTGGTTTTTATTTCTTGAACTTAGAGAGTTATAAGATGTTGTCACATTAGAACAAGGGTCACCATGAAATGTATTATGTTTGTCTTTACCATAGATCCTCACAACACACGGTTAATTCTACTACCAATGACACGTTTATTCATATGCCAATTGTTGATAAAAGTATTGAATTAAAGTCTACGGTGCCTTCTTAAGCTAGGTTAAAAATTTATGTACGAAATCTATTTTTTGTCCAAGTACATCATGCTCAAGCCGCACATACACATGGCTATCATGAGAGTCACATACACATACACACTCTTTTCTTGGTCAAGATCACCACAATTGATGGAGTTTTACTACTTGTTACAGTTTATCCTCCAGACTCCCCAAGTGGTGATTGAACCAATAAGTGGATTTCTATAATTGGTTTGTTGTTACACATGTTATAGTAAATTTAATCCCAAATACCATGATAGAAGTTCAATACAGTAGGCAACATGGAAACTAAGAAAACAACCATTAACAATGACCACAATAGTTTGGTAGAGTCTCAACGTATCATTCTAAAACTTGAAAATTGGTACACAATATGTTTACCCTTATTGAATGTCTCTAAGAGACACTACATGATATCTATTAGAATGATTATTAGGGATGTCCAATTGTGGGACACCATACTGTATGTGCTATAGAGATAGCAACACAATTTCAGACGGTTTTAAAGCTCGTTTGATTCACTCTGTAGGTTCTTTATTCATACTCAATAGACGATGATTGTTCAAATAATACTAGTGGAAAATAGGCTTTTATCATATTCTGTGACAAAAGCCCCTTAAATAATGACTAATGGCGACTATGTGGGAGAGAACTAACTATAATTCCTTAGCAAAAGACTTAGATACCTATAATGGTTAGACCCTTATGATGATTACAAGTGGATATAGAGGAAACAATTTAAGCACAATAAAGAATAATCAATAAGCACAAGCAATAGATGAACAAGGTAATATAATGAACCCAAACAGGTGGTGTGTGAGGCATTACCAATTTACACTCACAAAGCTAGTTTCATTGATGAATTAATCAAACCATGCAAGTTATTAGGTGACTTTCACCTTGATTCACTTAGTTTTCTAAAGCGAACAAGTCAAACACAAGAGACTAAATGAAGTGTGCGAACAAGTAAATCAAATTAAAACAATGTAGAAAAGAGAGAAGGGAATTAAGAAGACACAAGAATCTTTTTAAGAGGTTTCAAACTCATACTCCACTCTCCTAGCCCATCAAGTCCTTTGGTAAGTAGGTCTTTATAGCTTCACTATAACAATCAATTTGTACAACTTACAAGCAACAACAAAACCTTCTTCACAAGCACCAAAAGCCAAGGAACTTTATACTTGTAAACCCTGATTTTTAAGCACCCCTCAAGCACCATAGAAGCTTGCACTCATAACACCTTAGGAGTGTCTAATAGTCTTCCTTCTTCAACATCGAGTACCAAGGAACATTAAATACTACATGTCTTCCTTTTCAAGCACCTCACTAATGCCATTATGTCTTAACACTCATAATCACCACTATGTCATGCTTTCTCTATGTTTCATGTTTAGGATGATAATCATCAAAATATAGACTTACCAAATACAAGTTAATAGGTCATGCCAATCCTAACACAAACTTGAGTTTTTCAAATTGATCTAACTGAGTTTACGGTTCACATTCATGCACGCTTCCCAACACCCTAATTATAGGTTTTCAACACCTCTCCAAAAATAGTGGCCATTGGGGTTCAAATCCCCCTCATTTACTTTTTCCAAAGGTTAATTTTGGCAACTATTCCGTAACAATAGATTGTCAAATTAGTGACCAAACATCTATCAATCGTTCACCCAAAATTAGCCACATCAGCTTTACTTGCCAAACCTTCTACCGAAGCTTAGTCGACGTTTCCTCAACTTCAATTTCCTTTAACCACGTCAGCCTAGAGTACCCAAACCCTCTTCAATTGCCAAACCCTTGACCTAGTTTCTGCCAAAGTCCTCCTTATCTCTTTTCAATGTCAGCCCTGTGGTTCACCTCAATCACTTTGGTTGCCAAACTCTCAACCAAAGAATTGGCAAAGTTTGATGCTTTACGGCTTCTTACCAAGCCCAAGGTCTTCGATTGCTAAACCATTGATTGAAAGTCAACCAATGGTTGAACTCCAATCTTCCTTGCCCTGCACGTCACATCTTCAGTTGCTAAAGTCTAGACTGAATTATAACCGAAGTGTTCAACACTTCTCTTGATTACTCAAACTTGATTTCTTCACGTAGTTGCTTAGTCTTCAAAACTTATACTTAGAAAGCTTGAAGTTGTTGTCACATCAAAACAACATTCAGCGCTTGCCAACACCAACGTGCCACAAAGGTTGAGTCACTTCTTTAGAAGAGATTAACTAAATTAAAGATTGTAAGCACTATCCCCATTAATATACTAGTTCCTACCCAAGTAGGTAGTGGATGTGAGACTAACTAACTAATTAGAGGATCTTATAGGTCAAGGCTAAAGAAGATGGGTGGCGCATGGAAATGGGGCGAGGCGGAGTGGGGGCGGACCGGGGGTACCTCGTCTCTCCCTTGATGCAGTCACGATGATATTTTTTAGTTTAAATTAATTAGTCACAGTTTAACTGCAAAAATAAATTGTGACGTTTATTTTTCATTTAACACTATTTGATTGTGGCAAAAAGTTGTAGCCAAATTATTTTTTAATTTTTTTTTTTTTGCAATAGCCACGATTTTACCATAAAAAAATTCCATTGTAATATCATGACCAAATTAAATGGACCTAATCATTTCTTTCAAAGTAGTTAATTTAATTGAAGATCATAAGCACATTTGTAGTAATTTACTGGATCTTACCCTAGTGGATTAGATGTACGAGAAACTAACTAGTTGGCGGATCTTACAACTATTAACATTTTTCTTTAATGGAATATTGATTATCTTTGCGACCATTTGTCTGAAGGTAAAGGTGATGTGTTGGACTTCATCTACTTAATTAAAATATACAACTTGATGTAAGACTTATCACACCATCATGTAAGGCTCACTACGAAACATAAAAGGTCCCAAGGTCCAAGGGATAAAGAGTATCCTAATACATACTCTATGACCTAAATCTCAGTGAGGACATAGGTCAAATGTCTCCTTCACGGAAGGACATCATTTATGATCATAAATAGTAAAATATTTAATGGCAAAATGGCCACTATGCTTGAACAAGGTTAGATGTA
>JAVDBV010083149.1:2968-13311 GCA_032619315.1 Piper longum | reverse complement strand
ATTCTTGTTTTAGTTCTTCTAGAACTTTATTAGTTAATAACGCCATACTATATGTAATATTACTAATACTTATATTTTTTTTGCTATTTATACATTACCTAAGTGAATATATTTATATTCTTGTTTTAGTTCTTCTAGAACTTTATTAGTTAATAACGCCATACTATATGTAATATTACTAATATTTATACTTTTTAAAAAAGTTTTTATAATATAGGACTCTCTCTAGTCAAACAATCCTTTATTATAATTTTTTTGTTAGATTTATCTTAGAGAAATATTATTTATTTAGGTTTTTATCTACATTACTAAACACTAATTCTTCACTTATCTTAAGATCTGAAGAAGAAAAGTTGGCTTTCACTAATTATGATAAAATAGCCATTGCCTAGATCAAGGGTCCTTATGTAAGAATTTCCTTGGAGTAGTCCAATCCAAACGGCTTAAAACACCTCCACGTCGCTTCACGAGGACTTTCGAGGCCGTAGCCCCGTCACCGATTCAAGTGTCTTTTTCTAAACAAATAACTTTGATGCCACTCAAAGATCTGACGATCGCGATCTGACGCTTGAGATTACACTAATTTAAGTTTTAATACAAACTTACTAACTAGAGACAGATAATAAACAAAGTAATATTATAATACTAATAATAGAGCTTTTTGATAACAGAAACACTAAACAAACATATAACCAGAACATTAAAGATAGAAGTAGAGATAAAAACAAATATAAGCAGTAAAGCATAAAATATAAAGCAGTAAGTATAAACAAAGTGACCGCCACAGCCTTTTCCAGCCAAATGAGATCAAATATAAAGAAATATAAAGAAGATATTTGAATTTAAAGACAATATTTAATGTATATTTGTTCTCCTCAAACTTGAGGGGTTTCAGACATTGCTGAAGAATAGAAATATAAAAACAGAAATTAATCCTCCTCGAGTGAAACATAATCAAGAGGAATTGATATTTGTCAAAGGAAACTTGTATTTATTGTTGATAAAAGTTACGTATATTTTACGTAGTTCTCTCTCATGCGCAAACTGAAATGAAATTACACCTTATAAACTCTTTACAACAAACTCACACACGTAGAGTCTTTAAACTATAGTAGGTCTGGTCGAGGAAGGACTAGAAGAGGGACTTATAAAAGATCAAAGTTGTATGAAGTAGTTCTGACTCTTGGCAAACTGACTTTGGAAGATTTGGGTATATGATAGATCTGAGAAGTATGAAGAGAGATTTAGATGGAAGATAGATCTAAGTGGAAGGTAGATCTGAATGGAAGAAGATCTAAAAACTCAAAAGAGTAGTCGAGGAAGAACTGGAAGAAAAAACTCGAAGAACCGGAAGAACGGGAAGAACGATAATATACAAGGAAGGACTAACAGACGACTTGAGACTCTGGGACTCTGTCCAACCTCCCTCAACTCAGACCTCAACACCTCCTTAAAGAGGAGGCAAACGGCAAAAGAGGTTACCTATGACTAGATAATAGCTGACCTCATCACTAAAGACGTGGTGCTAACTTATGTGGCTGCTGACTAGATGATGACATGGCTGACAATGTGGACGCTGGCGTGGCAACAGATGTGACAGTTGACATGGTGATTTCTGGGCACTCGTATGAAGCATGGCCCGCTTGGCTGCAACGAAACAAAAGAGTGGGGAGGAGCAAGATGCACGATTTGGCCGATTCTGTGTGAAATTGGCCGATTTAAATTTGATCGGCTGCGTGCCGATCCGATTTTGGGGCCGAATCGGTCGGCCCCGAATCGGCCTTAGAATCGGCCGATTTAGCTTGATTCCGACCGATTTAAATCGGAATCGAAATCGGGATAAATCGGTAAAAATCGGTTTTTTTAAAAAATTACTGAAATACCTTAGGTATAATATTTAGTAAATTAATTTAACAAAGGTAAAATGGTAATTTTACTTTTAAAAACCTAAAAATCGAGCGATCCCTCCCGACTCCGAGCGATTCCGCCCCGAAGTGATTCCGCCGTAGCGATTCCGCCGCCGCCACGCTTCCTCGATCTCAGCTTCGATGCGTCTTGACCTCGCCTCCGACGTGTGGCCGGCCGACAACGCTGTGGACTGTTTCCGCTGATAGCTTCCGCCGACAGCCCGGCCGTCCGTCCACTGTTTGTAAATTTTTTTTTTTTAATTTAAGACGTCAATTGATGCTAATTTGGGGTTAATTGATGTTTAATTGGACTGATTAATGTTCAATTGGATGAAAAGATTTTTTTAAAAATTTCAGACATTAATTGATGCTAATTTAGGGTTAATTGATGTTTAATGTCATGCTAATTGATGTTTAATTGCGTGTTGTTATCCAATAATTGTATGGATTTTTTTTTCAAATGTTGTGTTGTGCGTACCAGAGTTGTCACAAGGAAGATGGATTTTGGATGAGAATATGGCACACCAGTTGATGCATCTAAGAAGCAAGTCGTATGTAACTTTTGTGGAAAAACCATAAGTGGAGGGATATATCGATTCAAGCAACATATAGCTGGAGTCAAAGGAAATGTTGTTGCGTGTAAGAAAGTTCCTGAAGTAGATGCACAAAAGATAAGAGATTATTTCACTGGTGTGGAAAAGGCCAAGAAAGAAAAACAAGAGATTAGAGAAGAAATAGGGTCATATGGTTTGAATGACTCAGATATGGAAAAGACGGAAGTTCATGAGCAAAGTGGTGGGTGCTCTAAGTCTACAGGGAAGAGGAAGGCACATATTGTTGAAAGTGCGAAGAAGAAGACATCAGGTCAAATGAGAATTACTATGGCATTAGAAAAGAAGGCGAAAGAGCAATTGCACACTGTTGTTGCTCGATTCTTCTATCACTGTGTCATTCATTTCCATGTTATGGACTTGCCTTACTTTCAGAAAATGATTGATGTGGCAGGTAAATTCGGTAATCAAGGGATCAAACCTCCGGGCAGAAATGCTTTGTCAGGTAATCTTCTTACTGCTGAAGTGGCTTCCGTAAACGCCAGTTTGAATGATATAAAAGATTCTTGGAAGAAAACAAGCTATTCCATTATGTCTGACGGGTGGACCAATAAATCTGGGAGAACTTTGATTAACTTTCTAGTTTACTGCCCAAGAGGAATGTATTTCCTTGGATCAGTTGATGCTTCAGATAAAAATAAGGATGCTACCTATTTGTTTAGTTTACTGGACAAAGTAGTAGAAGAAGTTGGGGAGGAAATGTTGGCCAGGTCATTACTGATAATGCTTCAGCATACAAAGCTGCAGGGAAGATGCTAGAACATAAGAGACCACATCTATTTTGAACGCCATGTGCTGCCTATTGTATGAACTTGATGCTGAAGGACTTTGCAAAAATTAAGAAAGTTGGGACATGCATTACGAATGCACATAAAGTTCCCAAAGTTATATACAACCACTCATGGTTGTTGGCTCTTATGAGGAATAATTTCACAAATGGACATGAATCGGTGAGACCCGGCGCAACTCGATTTGCTACGCATTTTTTGACGATTACGAGCTTCCTACAACACAAGCAGGCACTGAAAAAGATGTTTGTTTCTGAAATGTATTCATCATCGAAGTTTTCAAAAGAAGAGGATGGAATCGCAGTTTGAGTGCACATTTTTTGAAGAAGATGGAATTTGTGCATAAAACAATTGAGCCACTTGTGCAATTTTTGAGATTGGTAGACAGTGATGACAGACCTTCGATGCCATTCGTTTATGATGCAATGCAAACAACTATCGAAAAAATAAAAGAGGTCCACGACATGAAAGTAGAGCGATACAAGTTATTTGTTGATATCATCACCAAGAGATGGGCGAAACAATTTTGTCATCCTCTTCATGCTGCAGCATATATGCTTAATCCTCAAACTCGTTATCGCTCCAACTCTACCATTGTATGTTCTTATTTAACTTACATACCTTTAAGATTTTTTTTAACAATTTCATATTGCTTATGTTTGATTGGGACTAATTTTGTAGCCAAACGAGGTGTATCGTGCATTCAATGATGTCATCCGTCGTTTGGAAGTCAATGACGCAGATCGATCCATGACATCTTTGCAGGTCAAGATACTATTATTTTTAAGTTTTTTATATAAATGTTTTTGTATAACTAAATAGTTAATGTGCATCGTGCATTCAATTATTTCAATGTGCATCGTGCATTCAATGATTTCATCTTTGCAGGTCAAGATACCTTTACTAATTTTGTTTTAATATTTTGTAGTGGTCCGATTTTGTATTTGCAAAAGGAGATTTTGAACATTCTCTTGCAATTACCCACAGAAAAGTCCTTCACCCAGGTAAAAACCCCATTTCTCTGTATTTCATTTTTATAGCAAGCTTATATGTAAATCAATTTGTCAAATGTAGCATCATGGTGGGAGCAAAATGGTATAACTTGCCCCGAACTGCAAAAGATAGTTATTAGAATACTTAGTCAAACTTCTTCATCATCGGGTTGTGAACGTAAGTGGAGCACTTTTGATCAAGTATGTACCAAAAAAAGAAATTGACTTGCCAGGAAGAGAGTCAATGATCTTGTATATGTTCATTACAACATGCGGTCAAAGAAAACGGGTTGAGATGGAGGCATAAATATGATGCAGTTAGTGAGCATTTGAGTTTAGAAGACTCGTTAGATGAGTGGGTTGGAGAACGGGACAACCCATTCCCATCGGTATGTTTAACTAAAGATTACATCCCATTCATGATTTTTTGTATGAATTTTTTTTTGAATTGAAATGAATAGGGTAAGACTTTTGTATTCAAGATGATTTCTTTGGTTCAAATGTTGACAACAATGATGGTGAAGATGAAGATGCCGTTGTTGCGAATGAAAGTGATACCACATTGAGAACTGCAATTGGATTGTGTTCTACTACATGTGAAGGTTTATCTTTGCCACATAAAACTGAGGGACTTCATCTGATTGAGGGTTCTATGCCTCCTTTTACACAGGGATCTCATATTGATGCACATGGTAGCTCTACTCTTCCCATTAGTGATAATGATTTAGACTCCGAACATGTTTCGGATGATGAATTAGATGATCTCGAATTGTGCTGAACATTCATTTTTTGGACTTGTATTAAATTGTGTTAAATTGTGGTATTGTGATGATAAATTGTGAATGACATTGTGATATCGTGATGATAAATTATGAATGACATTGTGGTATTGTGATGATAAATTTTGAATGCTCTTTCAGGTATCTAATTATATGAAATTGTGTTAATTACATAAAGGGTATGTTCTTCCAGGTTTGTCTTTATTTGAATTACAGAAAGAGTATGTTCTTTCAGGTATGTTCTTATTTATTTTTTCAGGTATGACTCTGCCGTTGGATTGTCATAATTACATACATTTATGATTGTTGTATAAATACCTGAATTTGTGTTTTTATGTTGAGAAATTATACAATTATGAATTTCAACTATTTTTGTTATGAGTTGTCAAATTTTTTTATAAAACCGATTCGGACCGATTCCGATTGCGATTCCGATTCAGACCGATTCAAAAAAACCGATTTTTGGCCGATTTAGATCGATTCCGATTCATTGGAAAACCGATTCCGATTCCGATTCATGCAACCATGGGGAGGAGTTTCAATAGGCTGACCGTGCCCACGAATACCTGGAGATGAGGACGAAGCATTTGTGGTCAAAACATCATAGATATTACTTTTACTCATTTAGATTGGTAAAGACAACAAAACCTTCATTGACTGTGCCATTTGAAATGCTTCTTCCCAAGATAAGTTTGGCTCTTTTAATTTCACTTATAGATATTGCACATATAGAGTAAGAGACAGATATTCTTGGTGGTGATACTTCCTACTCCCTTTCTGACATCCTTGAAGGTGACTTTTTATTCGTAGATGTTGCCATTGAATCCATCAAAATAGGATTTGATTTAGAGTTAGACAAAAGTCAAAAGAAACCGGAGAGTTGAACTTATCCCACCGTATAATATAGAGTAGGAGACAAACATTATTGGTGGTGATACTTCTTACTCCCTTTTTGACATCCATAAAGGTGACTTTTATTCGTAGATGTTGCAACGGAATCCGTCAAAATAGGATTTGATTTAGAGTTAGGCAAATTTTAGAGTTGAATTTATCCTACCATATAATATAAATTTTATGCATAAGTGATGGAAAATTAGATTGGTAGTAAGACCTCTAACTCCAAGACATTATCCAAGGGAACTTGAAATAAATAAGAAATTGACCAAAGGGATTATTTAGGGATTTGTCAATTCTTTTAGCAAATAACTCATATTTTTTATCAATAAAATATAGTAAATAACTTAATTCAGGGCTAAAGTCTTAAATCCACAAAGAAAACCAAGATGGGAATTTAACTAATTTAGGAAGGTCTAGTCTGAAAATTAAGAATGTTTTTCAAAATTATTTTGGTAGAAGAACATATTATACCACGTTTCAATACAGTCCAAATAATTATATTCATAAAAAATTCTTGTTGGTGGAGTGTCGTTAAATAAACACCAAGTGACATTTAGATTACCATATTCACCAAAACTAATTACCTTATACATTTTCACTTTACTATACGCCATGCATGATTCATAGTGCTCAAGTGAGTTCTAAATTTGATGATTACTTCTTCCTTCTCGTTGAATTTTGTGAGGACATGCAAAAGCCAGTATTTTGTAGGACACGCTCATAATAAAGACGAGGCTTTCTTGAAGTAACTAGAAAGTGTATGAAACTAGGGAGAAGATTAGAAGCAATTTTAATCGGGTCTGCTACTTGCAATTCTTCTGGAATTTTGGTCTAGATAACAAATGTGAAGAACAGGCTTCATAATATATGGGCTTAATGTTTTGAATTTACTAGCGGATGGCTTAGAAGGGTTTGGAAAAAGCCAGGGTCAAACATTACCTACATTACCTCAATACCTTTAGGAATAAGACCTTTCTTATCAATTTTACTTGTGAAGTGTTGAACACTTTTACCTTTGTCCATCCTGTAACCCTTGCAAAAATTCACTGAGTTAAAAAATTGGGGAGTAAATTCATTTCATTTTTAATATATTCTATATTAAAATAAAAAATAACTAACAATGATTGCCAGCGAGCAAATATATATTTAGAGGTTAAGTTTTTAGCATCTTTATCTAAGATATCCTTAGCTGTTTTACAATCAATCCGTAATAGGAATGTTGATTAAGCAAATTATCTTGAAATTTTAAATATAATTTACTATACTCAAACATTTCCTTTTTAATGGTTGAATACTTTTGTTGAGTAGAATTCTATAACCAGAATAATATCTAATAATACTCAAACATTTCAACTATTTTTAATGCAATTGGATTTGCAAGACTAAGACAAGGAATAAATTGGATTTTCTCCTTAATGTTTTTGACAACTTTGGTATGGTATAGTCTAAGGGGATGGATTCTTTTTAAGACGTTGCGAAAGAAATTTACCGTCTTTGGCTAACTCCTTGTAACAACCCACCCGGCCCAAAGTGTAACATAATGAGCCTAAGTCATTTATTTAAGATAGTTAACCAAGTTCAAGATCTATAGTCCATTCTTACTTATAAACAAGATCTTCTCCTAATAAGTATTAGATATGGGATTAGGTTGAGGGATCTCACAATCCATCCACCTTAAGAAATTTCGTCATTGAAATTCTTACACTTGGCCCGTTGTTAGCCTCAACCCACAACCTTCCATAATCCATGACCCACGACATTCCATGGCCCATGACCAAGAGCCTAGCCAACGTCTTATAACATGAAACGAGGTTGCTTTGATATCATTTATAACAACCCAAGCCAAAGTGCAACATAATGGATTAAGTCATTTCTTTAAAAGGGTTAACTCAAGTTAAAGATCTATAGTCCATTCTTATTTATAAACATAATCTTCTCCCAGTAGGTATTAGATGTGGAACTAAGTTGAAGGATTTCACAATATTGTAAAACCCTAAAAAATAATTATGTTGTTTTATTTAGGGTTTTGTAAATCTTAAGAATGAACAGTAAATAATATTTAATTAAATTAATTTTTAAGAATTAGTATCATAAATAATCAATTATAACATTTAGAGTAGTGGTATAATGATATTTATAGATAATTACTTTAACTCAATAGTTAGTTCTTTTGACATTGGTTATCACACAAATGGGTGGTATAGTTACGTGTGATTATGTTCTTTTCCATAAAAATAGTGACTTTTTGAATTCTACAATTATTTTTTTATATAAAAGAGAATTCTGTTGATATTAAATAAAACATTCTCTGAATAGTTTGTGGGCACATTTGGTTTTGAAAGGGAAGACTTTAGAGAAGTTTTATTCATATTATGATCGTGTGTCGTTGGCCTAAATAAAATTTTAGGTCCGTATAATTACTCGAACAATTATATATTCCTAATTTGGAGTCTTGGTTGGCCTGAGTTCACATCCGATCACCATGCGTCAAGTGCAACCTGGGTCAACGAATTGACTCAATTCGACACAAAGCATCACCTACAAAATATTATATATTCATATTTGGGAGTCTCCAATACGAGGTAGCACCCACAAAATGTCATATATTTTTATTTTGGAGTCTTTGTTGGCCTAAGCACATTCGACCACTATGCGCTGAGCGCAACCGACTCAGTTTGACACGGGACAACACCCACAAAATTGTTGAAAAATTAAATACATGCCCTCCATGCCAAAAGGGGTGACAGTGTACAATGGCGCAAGACAACTCATTATGCACTTGTGATACCGAGAGAGTGAGTTAATGGTAAATATCGGTAACTACAAGTTGAGGGTCATGTAGCATGTGTGCGCATACATGGGATTGTAGCTGGATAGGCAACCACCCTCCCAACATAGGCTCATAATCATTAAAAGTCGAATTCATGATGTTGTGGAATATATTAAATTATTTTTTGTAATTATATTACTTAGTATTTTTTTCACTAACGCAGAATTGCCTCTGCAGGTATGAGCATGGAAGAATGGGAAGAATTGGGATAGCTAGAAGACTTTGTTATTAGAGTATTCTTTGCATGACAGTGGGATTTTAGTTCAGTTCATGGAGCTTAGATTATTCCGAGCTAATATTTTAGTTAAAATATTGAAAATTAAAAGAAAATTAATTTACGAGAATTTAGTTTCATATAGTAACACTTGGTTCGTGGCTCGGAACGGGCGGGTCGTTACACTCCTTATAAAAATCAGGTACATAATTAAAACTTCCTAAAAATCTCTACAATTGAATTTTATCATGTCATTCGTTCATAAACTTAATTGAAAACTCAATTACACGTTAAATAGGCCTAATGTATCTATTTTTAATCTCATGACCTAGATATTTAATTTTTAACTATACTAAACTCCATTTTATTTTAGATAATACTATTCTATTATGTTTAGAAATTTTATTGAATTGAGTTAAGTATTTAAAATGCTGATCCAGATCATTACAATAAACTAACGCATCATCAATGTGAACAATGATGAATTTAATTTAAGAATTAAAAATATCATTCATAATCTTCTAGAATTCAAAAAAGTCATTTTTAAGACCAAAAGGCATTACATTTCATTTGTATTGGGCAATGGAAACGTTCAAGGCTTATACCATTTTATAGGGGTGTGTAAAACCCGTGATTCGAGTCATGATTTTATAGTCATTAGCCGGTCGGTTCTACCGTGGTCCGAGTTAGTTCATCTTTCAGAACACGTGCGTGGGGCTGAGGCTGTTCGTGTGCACATGCTATGAGGGTTCATGTATTCCCAAGTAGTCAATGATAGCGTCAGATATGCATGAGCTGAGTTATCAATAGATATGAGAATATATAGTTGATGGTTTTGTTTTTTTTAAATTTTATGACTGTATAATTAGCTTAGGCTGAATAACATATTAGGACATGTTAGATCGTATTCGGGTAAGTTATTAGTTATAGAACATGTCATTTGGATGTCGTGGTTTTTGTTTTATTTTATGGGATTTTTTCCTATTTTTTATATTTTTTTTACGATTTATTACGAATTAGTTATTATTTTTAACTCGAGTCAAGTCAAATCAAGTTTTAATTACGAGTTTGGCACCGAACACCCCAACACCCTTTTATCCCCAAACCATCCCTCACACCTCCCGCCCGACACTTCTGTCCTTGACCCCAAACCCTAGCCAAATGAAGTCGCCGAACTTGAAGTCGTCGTCGGCGGTCAGTACTGCCATGGCCGCCCTTGCCGTCACCACCATTTGGTCAAGCTCACCGAGATGGTGCCGACCCCCCGATTTCCTCACCATAATTGTAAAACCCATGATTCGAGTCAGGGTTTTATATTTAGAACT
>JAVDBV010083148.1:7646-19962 GCA_032619315.1 Piper longum | reverse complement strand
ACACAATATATATATATATATATATATATATATATATATATATATATATTCGCATTTTATATGAGAAGAATTTATTTATAAAATCTGGGCTTGGCAACGACCATGAGATGCTCCACTCTATGCATCGTAATGCCGAACACCTCTGTCATGTCCAAATCTTTCGCCTCAACTCCACTTGGAAGATCCCAATCGAAGCTATGTAGAAGCTGGGCAAGGGCCAGCATCACGCCTGCCTCCCCAAAAAAAATTGCCGGGCAGATTCTCCTCCCAAACCCAAATGGGGCAAGCTCAAAATCTAGTCCCCTGTAATCAATAGAGCTCCCAAGAAATCTGTCAGGTTTGAACTCCTCTGGATCAACATAGGTTGCTGGATCCCTCCCTATAACCCATGCATTGAAGTAGAACCTTGTTTTTGGAGGAATTTTGAACCCATTGAGCTCGACTTCTTCGGTGGATTCTCGTGGCAAAAGAACTGGGGCGGGTGGGTGCAGTCGGAACACCTCTTTGATGACGGCCTTCAAGTAGTTCATGTTGGCTATGTCGGAATCTGATACCCATTCTCTTTCCCCCATTATGTTTCTTACTTCCTTTTGAGCTTTTTCAAGCACCCTTGGATTCATTACCAGCTCTGTCATCGCCCAATCCAGTGTTATGAATGCCGTGTCTGTGCCTGCTGCAAATGTGTCCTGCGTGCATGGAACATACACAAGACATATACGAATGAAAACTGATAATGCAAGATAGAACTTTTTTAAAAAGAGAGAAAAAATACCATGAGAAGAGCTTTGATGTTATCCTTGGTGAGGCGCAAATCATTGCTTTCATTCTCCTTCTGTAAACTTAACAAGATGTCAACCAAGTCTTTCTCCATGGGAGTTGCTTTGTTGGGATGAAGGTGCTGCTCGATCAATTCGTCTAAGAACGCATCAAATCGTTTGGACAACCTGACGAGCCTTTGTTTCATACCAGTGATGAGATTGATCCATTCCAAAGATGGGAAGAAATCTCCAACGCTGAACCCACCAAGCAGTATTTGATATTCGTTCAACATATCCTGGAATCCATGCCTATCATACTCTCCACCTTCGGAGAAAATTTTCCCAAACGCAGCTCTGCAGAGAGCATCATTTGCATAGAGTCCAAGCATCTTGGTCAGATCCACAGGTTCAGGATACGACGACCCAATTCGTCGAACTAAACGAGCAACCTCTTGTTCTCGGACAAGGCTAAAGGATTGCACCCTCTTGGAGCTAAACAGCTCCAAAGTGCTGAGCTTTCTGACTTGTCTCCAATAGTGGCCATATGGGGCGAAGACGATGTCGGTGAAGTTGTAGAAGATGTACTTGGCGGAGTAGAGTAGGGGCCTGTTAGATAGAACAAGGTCGTAGGCTTTGATGGCTTCCTTTGCTAGCTTGGCCGAGGAGATGACGACGGTGGGTACCTCGCCAAGCTGCAGATGGATGATGGGGCCGTATTTTTGAGCTAGACGGTAGAGGGAGAGGTGAGGATAACGGTTGATAACTTGGTGGAGGTTGCCGATGATCGGCAGACATGGTGGACCTGGTGGGAGTAGCAAGATTTTAGGGCGTTTGGCCAGCAGCTGCCATAGAAACAGTATCAAGAGAAGACTAGGAATGAAGAAGAAACTTAGGAGAGCCATAGCCATGAATCTGCAGTTGTTTGCGTATATATAGAAGATTGAGGTGTTGTCATTTAATATTGATTTTCTCTAATCATCTCTTATCATCTAATGTAATCCAAGATTGTTAGAGAAAAATCTTCAAAATTAGAGATTTAACAATAGCGAACACAAGATATGAGAAAAATATGTCTGAAAAATAAAATAGAAAAAAACCACAAAATACCAGAAATTTAACATGGAAAACCCTCATTCAATCGAGAGTCAAAAATTACGGGACAACAATGAATAATTTACTACTTCAATTAAAGATTATAGTCATCAAACATATAAAGATGTATAAGAAGATAATTTATACACCCTATACTATTGAGATTACAAGTTTTCACTCTCTCCTAATACTCTGTATAAGATTAAACTTGTGAATTATTTCCGTCTTCTTTTATCTCTATATCTCTCTTTCTATCTTTCTTTTGCTTGTATTTTCTTCTGTTTGTTTCTCTATGGAATGTGGCAAATAAAGCTCAATTTATAGAGAAGCTTTGAGACCTTTCATTCTCCATAGAATAACTAACAACCACATTTGTTAATATTCCGAGATTTCTTTAGTATTCCAAATGTGACAATGAGCTACATATTATTAATACAATTACATATATTAACAATCTCCCACTTAGAGACGGATTGGAACACACCATTCCGATTCTTCCTCCACTTATTCGTTGTATAAGTCCACTTGCATGTTAGTGCAAATTCACCAAAGTTAAGTAAAAACTCAACTTTTGTCCCTCCATCGGTTTGGTCAACATGTCGGCCGGATTGTTTTTGCCATCTATCTTCTCCAACTTTAGTTTACGTTCTTCTAACAAAGATCTGATAAAATGATACCTCAACTGAATATGCTTGGTCCTAGAATGAAATGTTGAGTTCTTGGCTAAATGGATTGCACTTTGACTATCACTGTACAATATGCAATCAACCCCATTAAAACCTAACTCATTCATTAAAGTTTTAATCCAAATATACTCCTTGCTAGCTTCTGTAGCAGCCACATATTCAACCTCAGTTGAAGATAGAGCAACTATCTTTTGTAATTTGGAAACCCAACTCACTGCGGTTCCACCAACTGTAAAGATGTATCCGGATGTACTCCTGCCATTGTCTCTATTTCCAGCATGGTACGAGTCTACACAACTTTGCATATTAATATTATCACCCCCAAAACACAAACAGTAATTAGAAGTTCCTTTCAAGTACATGAAAATCCATTTCACTGCCTCCCAATGTTCTTTTCCTGGGTTCATCATAAATCTGCTCACTATTCCCACTGCATGTACAATATCTGGTCTTGTACTCACCATAGCATACATAAGACTTCCAATAGCTGAAGCATAAGGCACATTTCTCATGTGAGCTTTATCCTCCTCACTCTTAGCACCCTGTTCTTTGGACAATTGGAAACTACCCAAAGTAGTAGTCACCGGCTTGGATTCATTCATGTTGAATCTCTCAAGAACTTTCTTCACATGTCATTCTTTAGATAACCACAACTTCTTGTTCTTATTATCTCAGGTAATTTGCATCCCAAGAAGTTATTTTGCTTCACCCAAATCCTTCATTGAAAAACTCTTGGCTGACCTCATCTTGAGACTAACAATTTTCTCCATACAAGTCCCTGCAACAAGCATATCATCTACATACAAAGTCAAAATAATGTAATCCCCATTATTAAACTTTTGTAGATATACACAGTGATCCAAATTGCTCATATCAAATCCATTATCCAACATAAACTTGTCAAATTTCAAATACCACTGCCTTAGTTCTTGTTTGAGTCCATATAAACTCCTCTTCAATTTGCACATCATATTTTCTTTACCTTTGGCTTCAAATCCTTTTAGTTGTTTCATATAGATCTCCTCCTCCAAATCACTATGAAGGAACGCTGCATTTACATCAAGTTGCTCTAAATACAACCCCTTTACAGCCACAATACTCAAAATAATTCTAATAGAAGTCATTTTTACAACAGGTGCAAATATATCATGAAAATCAATCCCTTCTCTTTGACCAAAACCTTTCACTACAAGTCTTGTCTTATACCTTTGTACACCACCGGCTTCAGACTTGACCCGATAGATCCACTTGTTTTGTAGAACCCTCCTTTTTGGTGGCAACTTCACCAATTCCCATGTATGATTCTTCTCCAATGATGACATTTCATCCTTCATGGCCAACTCCCACTTAAAATGAGCTTTGTCACTCATGGCTTCATCATAGGACTCTGGTTCTCCAGCATCAGTATACAAAACTTATTGTACAATTAAATTTAATTTCTGAGTAGACTTTCTAACCCTTGTGCTCCTCCTTGGTTCAGGAGCAACAACTATCTCTTGTGGTAGCTCTGAGTCATCAATTTCAACATGTGCATCAGAATATTCAGTATCTGATTCATCATCATTTGGTTGATTAGCCTGTGACTCATCTTCTTGTTCGGTCTCATTAGAAGATACTTGGTCCTCATCACTTGAAACAAATCCTTTACTTTCAGCACTTGCCATCTCTTCATCTGTCTCATCAAGCTCCATATATTCTTTTCCTTCCGACTCCTCATGCTTTTCTTCTTTTATGTCTTTGTACATGCACTCTTCATTGAATAATACATCCCGACTTCGAAACACTTGTTGTTCTCGAAATCCCACATCCGGTAACCATATTCATCACCTCCATATCCAAGAAATACACACTTGACAGACTTTGAATCAGCTTCTTTCTTGATTCCCTGTCAATATGTGCATATGTAATACAGCCAAAGACTTTAAGAAAAGAGTAGTCAACTTTTTTACCAGACCATACCTCTTCCGATATTTTTCAATCTAAGATGCTTGATGGACTTCGGTTGATTAAATAGACAGTTGTATCCACAGTAGTACCCTAAAGATTTACCATGGGCTGGCCCCCAAACATCCGTATGAACCAACTCCAACCTTTTGGATTTCATTTCTCGCTCACCCTTTATAAAGATAACCCGTTTCTATTTACCAAAAATATAGTCTTCACAAAAACCAAAGTTAGAATCAATTATACCTGTCAAAATCTTCTTGGAATGTAAGATCCTCATCCCACTCTCGCTCAAGTGACCAAGCCTTCTATGTCATAACGTTGTTATGTCATTCTTCTCAATGGCTAAAGAAACAAACTGATCTACCTTGGTAGACAATGGGTAAAGTGTGCCCACAACCTTCCCCTTGATCACCACCAATGCTCCTTTGCAGATCTTCCACTGACTATTTTCGAATGTGATCCTATAGCCCTCTTGGTCCAGCTTGTTAACAGATATAAGATTCTTCTTTAATTCAGGTATATACCTGACTTCCTTGAGAATAAGTTTATCTTCACCATGCATTTTCAAATGAATTACTCCCTTACCTTCAATTTTGCACTTGTGACCATTGCCAATTGTTAAATATCCACAATCACTCTTGACGAAATCACAAAACCATTCTTTGTGAGAAGTACAATGAAATGAAGCACCTGAATTAATATACCATGTATTTATGTTGTAATCAATATGAGCAGATAAACACAATTTCTCTTCATGACCATCAACAACATTGGCTACATTCTTGACTTGCTCAGGACAATCCTTCTTTATATATCCTTCCTTGTCACAAAACCAACAAGTAGGCTTACCCTTGAATTTTTTACCTTGGATTTAGAGCGCCCTCGGTTCTTAGGACCTCCACTTTGACTTCTTCCTCTTTCTTTGCCCTTGCTTTTGTCAACCGACAAAGCTGTGTCCGAGATAGACGGTGTGCTATCTACCATGCTTTCCTTCATCATCTCTTGATTCAAGATTGCACCTAGTACTTCATCAAACTTAAGTTTTTCTTTTGATGCATTACTTATAGTTGTAATTACCGTATCCCAACTCTCCGGCAAAGAACACATGAACATTAAAGATTTAATATCTTCACTAAATGTCAGCTCCACAAATTCAAGTTGTGCCCAAATTTTATTGAAATCATTTAAATGATTAGTAATAGAATTACCTTCGGGCATCATTAAAGAGACAAGCTTCCTCAACAAAAATAACCTGTTAGAGGCTGATGACTTCTCATAAACACCAGCTAATGCCTCCATCAACCCTTTGACGATCGTCTATTTTGAGACATTAAATGCCACCGACTATGTTAAACACAATCAGACGATGGCTAAGGCTCGCCTATCCAATAAGGCCCACCCTCGGATGACATCGCTTCTGGCTTGGTACCTAAAAGCGGTTGATGTAGTTGCTTCTCGTATAGATGATCCTCAATCTGCATCCTCCACCATTGATAATTTGTACCGTCAAATTTTTCAATTTTTCCAGTCTTGGAACTGTCCGCCATGTCTCCCACTCAAATCAAGATCCAATTGAATGAGACTCAAAGTTCCCACAGACGGCGCCAATTGTTGAGAAAAATCCCCAAAATTAGAGAGTAAAAACGGATAGAGTCTCCCCTAAAAGTGTAATTAGGGGCCCCCCTGTCAAAATATTATATATAAACATATATCCATATCAATAGTTTCACTCACAAAATATAATCTACTGTGTATGGGTCTCAGCCCACTTGTGCATTCTTTCAACAGTTCACGTCATATCATCAAGTCATAGCATTCAGTCATCACCATATCATCATCTCTTTGCATTCTCGAGTCAATTTCAATGTAAATAAATCATACGTAAAACATTAAACATTCAATCATCAAAACATGTGTGTGCAAGAGACCTCACTGCTCCTCCGTCCAAGCCAGCACATCCGATCCAACTCATCACCTACATATATTATAAAAAAACCATCAGTAACGAGTGTTACCGGTCCGAAAAATAACTAATATCAAACTGGCACAGGAGAGCCCTCCTCTTGAATAAAAATCATATACTTCCTCAAGAACTCTCACAAGGGCACTAACGGGAGCCGTCACCCTCGAGCGGCAGCATCCCCTATCCATCTCATTCTCTTTTCTTAGTCATCTCATCTATTGCGTCTTGCATCTAATCTCATTCTCGCGTCTTGCATCAAATCTCATTCTCATTCATCTCAGCCCTCTACATCCTCCATATTACTCCTGGCCTTGAGCCGAAGGCCGACTACTCTCAGACAGTCGCCTTTAGTACCCTTTGAACCACAAGTCCGGACATGCGCTGTACTAAACAGTACCTGTAAACCTCCACGTTCTCCGGGTGTGAAGAATTCAAACACGGAGTTAGCAAGATCCCTCGGGATGAAGTGGGTCCTCCCCAACATCAACCCGAAGACGAACACATGCCCTGTCTGAAGACATGGCTGCCTCCCTCTTTCCATCTCTCACTCAAAACGCGAAAACTATATATAGGCCTGGGTAGGGAATTTAATATAATAGGCCCGAAGGCAACTTGTGGTGGATCTTGTTTTCGAAAACATACTCGATGGATCTCATCCTCGAGGGTTATTAATCTCGGAAAAGTGTTCGGCTAAATGACCCGAGATAAGTGGGATCCAATAAAACGCCACTTAACTCGTCCTGCAAGTAAGAAATCAAGCCTACGATGGAATAGAGCGTAAAAACAGAGACGAGTCCTAAACGGACCTGGTAGAAGCTCAAAGCGTGACATCGCGCCTATGCGGCGAGCTCCTACTCTGTACCTACACATCAAAACCAAATACTAACACCCGCTAACTACATGATGCATCACACTAGCTAATTATCACACACAATACAATCATCATCAATTAACAATCAAATAATCATAATTATAAAACAATTCTAACTATCCTATTCCCAATTTTATTATGTACTTCTAATTTACATCGTGGTCATATAACATGCTTAACTCAATTTACTTCGTTAGGGCACTTAATATTCACTCGCTGTTAATCACCTCATGCAACTTGTCACATCATTCACAATTCATCCAACCATGCTACTTATCATCTCATCAATCAATAAATCATAACATGCTGTGCTAACAATTATCAAATCTAAATAATCGAATTAGAGGTAATTATACCTCGCGTCGTCGGCAATCGGCGACGGCTAGGGTTCCGTCATGCGTGCGTCTCAAACCTCGAATTCGGCGCTCGACGGCGTCTAAAGCTCAATTGGGTTCAACTAGGTGAACTCCACGAAAGATCCGGTGAATTCCAGCGAATTCTAACAATTCTGGTTTTTCGGTAGTTTTCGGCAGTTTTCCGGCGGGTTTCCATGGTTTTCCGGAAACTCTCCGACGGTTTTCTGGCGACAATCGCCGGTGGCGTCTATTGGTCAGATCGGGGCCGTATAAGGTACCATCGGAACCGTCTCGATGAACCCGACATGTCTGTGGTGTCAACGTGGCCGACGGAGGTGGCGGCTCGCCGGAAAATATCAAAAATAGTCGCGGCGATGGGTAGCGAAATTCGGCCGGTCTGGGCTGCGATCGGCGGCGCTCTCGTCGGGGAAGGTGGCTGGGGGGTCGACGATGACGAGGCCACCACTGGACGGCGACGACGACGGTCATCAGCGGTGGAATCGGCCAGCGAACGGATCGCGGGCGCGGCACTAGGCGCGGCGATCCCTGGTGTCGCGGCGGCATACAGCGGTCGGGGTCGGTCGGGGTGGCATGTCGTCGGTGTGATGGGGCGAAGAGGGGCCGGTCGGCGGTCGGGCGGCGCCTACAGCGACGGCGGCGGCCTCAAATGGGGGCGGCTAGGGTTTTGGGTGGGAGAAGTTCGAGGGAAAGAAAGTATAGTTGAGTGGCAAACTCGTAAATAAAACTTGACTCGACTTCGTCTCGAGTCAAAAATAATAACTAACGCGTAATAAATCCTAAAAAAATTCTAGAAAAATCGGGGAAAATATCATAAAATAAAATAAAATACACAACATCCGAATGACATGCTCTATAACTAATAACCCACCCAAATTAGCCCATAACGCATCCTAACGCGGTAAACGACCTAAAATTATTTCTACGGTCACAAAATAAAGAAATCTAAAATCGTCAACTACACACTCTTATATATTCTCATAACTCATTGTCTACTAATTCATGGCGTTATCATCACATATTCGGGTACACATGACCCCTCATACCTCATACACACGACCGTCATCGGCTCAGTACACGTGTTCCGAAATACACTCAACTTGAACCGACGGCTGAATCGATCGGCTAACGACTATAAAACTTTGACTCGAATCACGGGTTTTACACTCCTTATAAGATTAAATTTGTGAATTATTTCACTCTTCTTTTATCTCTATATCTTTCTTTATATTTCTTTTGCTTATATTTTTTTCTGTTTGTCTTCTCTATAGAATGAGGCAAATAAAGTTTAATTTATAAAGAAGTTTTGAGATCTTTTATCCTCTATAGAATAACTAACAACCAGCTCTGTTAATATTTTGAGATTTCTTTAATATTCTAAGTATGACAATGGGCTACATATTATTAATACAATTACGTATATTAATAAAGATGGCTAACATTAAGTTCAGAATCTTTGCACGGAGAACAACCATTCAATTATTAATTAAATTTCCTGGTTAACGCCAGTCTTGTCATTTTCCATGTTTTGATTTTAAATTTTAATTGTGGCTCACTTTGCCTCTCTACCTTATGTTTTCAAATCAAAGCAGATTACAAACAGAAAAATCAAAGAAGATAGCAGTCAGAAAATTAAGAAGAGACGTCACCGATTTTGGCTTGATTTGAATATTCCGAGAATCACGAATTCTTACAATGCCTCCCATCTGATCACTGTCAATATGTGCAGTCCCCAACCTCATCTCCGTATCTGATGGGTCTTTTTTTATAATGCATCACGTTGAGCATGATGGAGTAGATCACCCGTGCAAAATCGCTGGACAAGATAATCCGCAATAATAAAATAATAAAATAAAATATTAAAAAGATAAGTACATTAAAAAAATTAACGTGAAAAATCTTAGAAGAAGAGCCATAGCCATGAATCTGTAGTTGTTTGCGTGTATATAGAAGATTGAGGTGTTGTCATATAACAGTGACTTTCTCTAATCATCTCTTATCATCTAATGTAATCCCAAGATTGCCAACATTAAGTTCAGAATATCTTTGTGGCATCTGCTACAAAGAAGTCAGAATGCACACCACATGAAGCCAACGTACGTTGTGATGGTCACGTGGTAAGATATGGCAAGAAATCTTGCACGCAAGTGGACGGAGAACAACCATTGAACCAACCTTGTCATTTTTCACGTTTTTTTTTTAAATTTTAATTGTGGTTCACATTACCTCTCTACCTTACAAACAGAAAAATCAAAGAAGATAGCGGTCAGAAAATTAAGAAGATACGTCACCGATTTTGGCTTGATTTGAATATTCCGAGGATCACGAATTCTTACAATGCCTCCCATCTGATCACGTCAATATGTGCAGTCCCCACACATCATCTCCATATCTGATGGGTCTTTTTTTATAATGACATCACGTTGAGCGTGCTGGAGCAGATCACCCGTGCGAAATCGCTGGACGAGATAATCCGTAATAATAAAATAATAAAATAAAATATTAAAAAGATAAGTTCACTAAAAAAATTAACGTGAAAAATCTTAAAAAAGGTAAAAAATCACGAAAAGAAATTTTTTTATGAAGAAGATTTATAAATTTTATTTTTTCGATAAAACTTCTTTCTTTCGACCTTAAAAAAATCATTTTTTATTACTATAAAACTTTCTTCTCTATGTAAAAATAGTTTACAATAAGGAACCTCGAGGAAAGAGACCTAAAATAGTATTAATACATGAAAACCATCAAAAAATGCCTAGCACCGTGTGACCTGCACCGTGGGTTGCACTGCTGGCGTTCGGGCGCTTGTGCCCCATGTTACTTGCAAACATCCTTTGATGCTCGGGTGCTCCAAAATTGAGTGCTCGTGCGCTCTGCTCCTTTGTCCGCTTTCTTCTTTGTTTGCCAGATGGACTCAACATCAACAATTTGCACCTTGGTGATATAATATGTTCAATATTCTCAAACCAACATGATAATCAACCTCCTACAAAAATCTAGCATGAACCCGCCCCTTACTAGCACGACTACCAGCCCTTATTGGTTGTATTCCTCATCACCTAGCAATGAGACACTCCAAAGAAGCCTATACAATGCCTAAACTTTTCCAAAGTCATCGTCTTAGTAAACATATATGTTGCATTATCCTTAGTATAAATATTCTCCAAGTTAAGGTAAACCTCACATCAATATGTTTAGTCCTTGCATGAAATACTTTATTCTTAACTAAATAAACAACACTTTGACTATCACAACACAACTCCACCAGATTCTGAGAAGACCCCAGTTCATTCACTAAACCACATAACCATACGACTTCTTTGGCACTTTCCACCATGACCATATATTCTACCTCTCAATAGACAAGGCGACTGTCGATTAAAGCATCGACCCCTAGGAAATTACACCTCCACACAAAGTAAATACACAACCTGTTGTCGACCTCCATGTATCTAGATCTCTTGCATAATCTAAATCCACAAAGTCAATCAACTTGTTGTCATCATGAGTTTAAACAACTCCATAATTAATAGTAACCCTCAACTATTGCATAACTCATTTCAAAGTATTCCAATGCTCCTTCCCTAGATTAGCCATGTAGTTAAACTAAGTACACTCACTTCAAAAGCGATATTCAGCCTTATACAAACTATAGAAATCATCAAATGCCCAACAACTTGTGCATAAGAAAACGTTAACATTTCTACCATGTCACCATTTGTAATAGGAGACATAGCCCCCCAAAAATTTGAAGTGTTGAGCAAGATGAACTGACAACGCCTTAGCGTTATCAATGCCAAACATTTGCAAAACTTTCTCCACATACTTTCCTAATGATAACCACAATTTTTTAGCCTTTCTATCACGTCTAATCTCCATGCCCAAAATTGTCTTAGCCTCACATAGATATTTCATGTCAAACTTCAACGAGAACTAAGACTTGTGTTTATTCACTTCAACCAAACTCTTAGTAGCAATTAGAATTTCATCAACATACAATAGCAAATAAATATATAACATATCACCAAGTACTCTGAAATAAATACAACGATCATACTCAAACCGAGTATATCCAACCGAATCATTAAAGTATCAAACCTTTTATACCACTAGCGAGGAGATTGTTTCAAACGATAAAGCAATTTCTTTAATTTGCATGTCGTATTCCTTGAATCTCTCAGGTTGATGCATGAAAATCTAATCCTCCATATCTCTATAAAGAAAATCAATTTTCAATTCCAAATCATACACTGCCACCAAAGCCAAAATTACTCTGATTGATGTATGTTTGACCATCAATGAGAATATTTTATTATAGCCAACACCCTCTTGCTGAGCATAACCCTTTGCTACTAACTGAGCCTTATTTTTCTCCATCTTTCTCGAAATTTCTTCCTTTCTCCAAAATACTTACTTGCAACTTATACCTTCCTTCCTTTTGGTGGCTCCACCAAATCCCGACTCTCATATTTTTGAAGACTTGAGTTCTTCCATTATCATCATCATCTATTGCCTTCCATCCTTGCTATGAATGGCTCCAAATAGGAAGTTAGATCACCACTCCCCAACATCAAAGAAAAAGAGATGAAGTCCTCAAACCCGAGTCAGACCAAAGGATGTAGTAG
>JAVDBV010083146.1:0-12949 GCA_032619315.1 Piper longum | reverse complement strand
AATCAATATATATATATATATATATATATATTGATTTGACAGGGTGGCCCCTAATTGCACTTTTAGGGGAGACTCTGTCCGATTTGTTTTTAGAATTTTATTAATTTTATTACAATTGTTGTTGGTGTGTAAATTAGTTTTCATGTCATATATATATAGTAGCATTGTATGGTTCTGAGTATTCATTCATGCATAGCGAGTATTATCTTCATCTTAAGACGCCGAGAGTAGATCCGTACGAGTTGGGTTCGGGTTAGCAGACCTAACCGGGACCCGTGATATTCCAGTTCAATTTATGAGCGTGAACTGGATTTAGGGTTGCCATAGAAGATATGAATGGTAAGGATAAAATTGGGATAACCCAAGAGTCATAAGTCCCAAGTTGGGAGGTTGGTGTAACAACGATACTATATAGTTCAAGATATTTCTTGGTAGGGAAAATTCTATGGGTACGGTGTACCGATAAATTGTAAGACACTAAAGAAGAATGACCACTAGATGATACAAAAATGTACATAATTATTAAAAATTAGAAAATAAATGTGGAAAAAGTTGACAAGACACTTTATATTATACATTATGCATAACTATTGACCTTTTTATTTCAAAGAAAAAAATAAAAGGTAATATAAGGAAGAAGAAAGAGATGAAGTGTAGTCTATTATATGGCAAGATATGGGTTTATGAGAAGTAAAGACACTTTATGAAACATAGAGATATGTATAGAATCATTTCAAATAACAATTAAAATGCAATAGAGGATCAACTTTTGAATTGTTCTTGAACAAATTGGCTTTAGGACGTAGAAGTAGTGAAGAAGTAAATCAAAATGACTCATGTGTTCAACCATTACAAAGTAGAAGTAGAAGAAAATTGTAACTTGTGATTTTAATAAAATGAACCTGAATAGAAAAATATGAACTATTTAAACTAACTCCGATAGAGCTAATTACAAGTATACCAATACATCATAGAAGAAATGCCTAACATAGTTTAAGTGGGAAGTTACAATTGAGTAATTTTCTTCGAATAGCTCTAATATATTTTCAAGGATAAAAATTTTTAAGTTGGGGAGATTGTAAAACTCTAAAAATAATTAGGTTATTTTATTTAAGGTTTTGTACATTTTGGAACGAGTCTTAAATATTATTTAATTAAATTTTTATCTTTTAAATCTTGCTTAGTTAATTTTTATTAGAAAAAAATAAGAATAATAATAAATTAATTAAAAAAATTAATTAGTAATCCTTTTGGATTATCAAAGTGGGTGCTATTGATGGTTAAAGTCTAATCAGTGTGGCTAGCCATTTTGGTTATCAAGTAGTATAGTTTTTGTTGAGATTGGGTATTCTAGGTCTTGTTAGTAGATAAGGAGTCTTGGGCATTAGAGGATATAGGGGAGATTTTAATGGTATTAGGCATTAGGTACGATAAAAAACTTTTGGGTGAGTCTTCACGTTTTTCATCGTTGTCGCATCTTCTTCTCCTTTCCCTTCCTTCTAGTGTCAACTTTCTTTACTCTTCTACCTTCCTTCTTGTTTGATATTATTTCTTTTCCCTCTCTCTATTTTTCATGAATGCATCTCTTTGTTTTTTTTTATTTCTTTTGATTGTAAAGATTTGCTTGATTTTTTTTTATTCAATGTGCATGATTATTTATTCTTGTACTTCATTGCACGAATTTTCACGTGGGAAGCTATAACTATTTTTCTTTTTGACATTCTATCTTATTTTATTTTTCTAGTTCTTATTGTTTTGTGAATTAAATAAATCATCGTACATAGTGTTTATTAGTAATATGATTAATTTTTCTATTTGTATTAATTAAAATTAATATTATTACTATTTTGTATTACCATAAGTATTATTGGCGTTAATTCATGATTTTTATTATATGTAAATTAATATTGGTATTATATTGAATATTGACTACGCTAATCCCATTTCATTTATTACATTTATATTTGATAAATTGGTAATATCTAATTATAATGTAATTAATTATTACTTATCATCATTTTAGCCATGATAAAAATTAAAAATGAATCAACAAATTAGTTTATATGATTTAGTTTGTGTGTTTTCTCTGTCTAAGTCAGTAAGTTAATCTAAATATATATGAGAGAAAATTATGTTACTAGCATGCCTAATTAAGTAAGTTGGTAATGATATTATAGTGCTTGTTAGATCTTTTTGATATATCAAGTTTGCTATTTATTAACCAGTTAATATTTATCTTCTTGATTTTTGGCTATTTAGATGAGTATTAATATTATAAATTAAGACAAGAGGTTTATTTGGGAATCATATAATAATTGACTAAATATAATGTCTTACATAGTGTACAATTTAAATTAATTATTGTGATATTATTTGCTTCATTATATTATATATATAGTACAACCATTATATGAATATCAAAATTTTAAAATATTATTTAATAAATAAGACATTAGTTTTGTATTGTATCAATTTATCAATTTATAATTATTCTTTGCTATGAGAATGATAAATTAATTTTAGTTATGTATAAATTATTATATTTATTTTTTGCCGAATTAATAAGTTACTATGTGGCTTACAACTCTAACTATTGTATATGTTGATGAAGCATAAATTAAATTATTAATTAATGAGTTAGAATATAGATAACTTGCCTATTAGTATATTTTAATCAATTGAGGGATTATTATTCGTTTACCCATTTCAATATTTTGTTCGCTATTATATATGATTAATTATTAATTTATGGGTTGATAAATATTGACATCCTTACGAGTCTAAATAGTTGTTAGCATGTTGTGATTTTTCCTGATTAATGATTTGGTGTGACCATATAAATTTTGCTTGTGTCAATTAATTAAATATTAAATTATTATTATTCACTTATAAGTAATTAACCAAATGATTAACTAATTATTGTGGGATATATTTTATTGTTGTTTTTTATGTACTTAGTTAAGTGTTGCATATCATATTATTTCATGCATTAAACTAAGGAATTATACATGTTAACGTATAAATTATTTGTGGCTCCCAGATTAGGATTCTCATTGCGATTATAATACCTTCGTCAAGTCTATATTATTACTTGAAATATTATATATTCTTTTTTAGTAGCCCTGGTTGGCCTGAGCCCATATTCCACAATAATGTGTCGAACATAACCGGGGTCAAAGAATTGACTCAATCTGACAGCGGGCCACAACTTTAAATTTTTTGAAAGATGAAATGTGTCCCCATGCTTAAAGGGGTTAAGGGCACAATGGTGTAAGACGACTCATTATAGACTTGTGATACCGAGAGGGTGAGACAATGACAAATATTAGTAATTACAAGTTGTGGGTCATGTAGTGTATGTGCGCACATATATGATATTATAGCTGTATGGGGCAGCTACCCCTCTCGACATAATTGGAACTCAACATAGGTTCATAATCACTAAAAGACTTAATTAATGATATAATAGAATATATTGATTTGTTTCTTTTAATTATATGACTTAGTATTTTTATCACTAGTACATAATTGCCTCCACAGGTGTGAGTATGGATGAATTGGTTAAAGTCGGGATAACTGAAAGACTATGTGATTAGACTATTGATTTTTATTACTTTAGTTGTTATTATATTTTTTTCTTGCTTGCATGGTAGTGGGATTTCAGTTCATTTAATGTCTTAGTTAATTCCGAACATTGGTTATATTATATTTTATTTCAAGACATGACTTGGAATTTAAATTTTAACGAATTCTTTGTATATGAATTTAATTGACACTTTTTAAAAAAAATTACATCATGGGTTTATTTACGATGTTGATAAAATAATAGAAAATTAATTTATGAGATACTTAGTTTTATATAATAACATTTGGCATATGGCTCAAGACGAGTGGGTCGTTACAAGTAATATCAAAATCTCCTGCTTTCGTGTTAGATGGTTGGCTGGATATGGATATTGATTAGGCTATCAGTCACGAGCAAAAGAAAGTCATGGGTTGGGGCTAGCAATGGGCCAAGTATTAAAGTTTTGGGGACAAAATTTTTTACGGTGGGTAGATTGTGAGATCCCTCAATTTACTACTATATCTAAAACATATTAAGGTAAGATCATATTTATAAGTTAAAATAAGGGTGGGTGTCAGTCAGTCGGACATCAAACAAGGGATTGTCCATGTCTGTCCACTTAACCTTAAGCAAAAAGTCAGTCGTCCACAATCAAAATCCTTCGGTCAAGTCAATCACAATCGGACACAGTCAAAATTCGGTCAATATAGGAAATTATTTTTATTTTATATTTATTTTATTATCCAAATATTTTTTTAATTATAAATATTATTTTTTCTCACAAACAACTAATATCTCATTTATATAATTGTTATCTCTTTTATTTTTCTTACTTTCTCTCATGTCAATTAGCAAAAAATTAAAATCACTTTTTTTAAAAAAAATATTAGAATAAAGAAATATTATATTACAACGGGAAAATTCAAAAAATTAGATTAATGTGAAATCTATGGCTATATGTGTATCGAACAAGCTTTCTATTAGAATTAAAAGTTTATCAATTATTCATCATATTAGAAGCCTAAGTAGATTGCAATGAATAAGTGAGTTGATTATAGAATGTTCATTAAGGAGCTAACATAAATTAATTTGAAAGATTATTTAGATGAACTAAATATTCTTTTTATGGGAAGATATTAATGATTGTGTCTATAATGAACATGTGAGAATATTATAATTAGTTTCTAGTTTTCTAATATTTATATAATGTTTTTACAAGTAATTAATTTTTTTGTATTTTTTATGTAAGTGAACTATATTGGATAAAAAATCAACTATTAAAATATTTTGTCTTTGAAGTATATATAATGTTGGATTATATTTTAATATTAAAGATTACTTTAAAGCTCTATATATCAATTATCTTTTGTTTAACTTAGAAGTGTTATAAATTTAGTAAACTATGATACTAATTGAGGGCATTTTAAATATATAGTAAGCAGTTCGATATAATTGTAGATGCAAATATAATGTTCTAAATTTTTAAATATAAGGATGACTTTTATCTTTTTTTATATAAGTCATTTTAGGTTATTTTAAATATTAAATATTAATTTTATATATAAACTCAATTTTAATGTATATTATGATTTAAAATTTTCATAGAATATAATATTAGCCTCGCAAATGTTAAAAGCATTATGTAGATATAAAATATCGAATATTTGGTCAGAAAAAGAAATGTCTGTTTTGTTTATTTTTAATCGGTCAAATTCGGTCGAATATACTTTAAACTTTGGTCGGACTCGATAATTCGGATGTCCACGCCCACCACTTAACGAAAATGAACTATAGATTTTTAATTTTGATTAACTACTTTTGAAAAAATAAATTAGCCTATTACACTATGCTTGAGACCGGGACATTACTTCAAGTTGAAACCCTCATCTTGTAAATGAAACTTTAGGCCTTTTGACCATCTAATCTCTTGGTTCTACTGTAGAAATATACTCAATAGGGTATAGGATATGTCAATTCACATCACCGTATATAGGAAAATGGGCCTAACCCTCTCGAACAATTTCAATGGCAATGGCCCGTCAACTGCGAGCCCAGCCCACCATGATGAGTGGTCCTAAGGAAGTGACCAAATCAGCTTTTATAATCAATTAATCCAATATTTAAATGTTAAACACTGGTTTGGGGGAAAAAATATTCCAATATTTAAATCCTTATTTTTTTAGCTTGATTGCCTAAAAAAACCAAAGGAAAAGAAAAGAAAGCTTGAGCATTGAATGACCATTCTGCCCTCACCACCACCAATTTTTCCCTACTCCCATTCCCAAACATTCAAGCCTTTCTCCATTTCTTTATCCCAAAACTCCAATAACCCATGGCAGCCATGGTGGAGAAGATGCTCACTACATCACCCCTCACCCGCCCCCCACCCTCCTACCCCCTCTTCTTCCCCATTCCTCAATCTCCTCTTCTTTTCCTTTGTGTGTAACTGATTTTTTTTTTTTTTGCATGACTTTGTGGTGGTGTTCTACAGACAATCAACACAAAGATTGAGTTTTTTTTTTTTTTGTGTAATATGAGTGGGGATGGGTTGGCGGCGAGAGGTAGGTGAGCTTTATTCCCTGTCTTTGTTGTAATCCACCACTGTTTCTTGCTTCTTTTTTCTCTGGTCCATTGGGAACTTGTTCTTGGTTGGTGGTGTACATTAATGGAGTAAACTGGTTCTTGTTCTTAGAAGTGGGATGGGGTTGTTGGGTTGCATGGGTGTTGTGAATGGCTTGGAGGTAGTTGTTTTTGGGATTTTCGGTTTGTGGGCAAGTTCACTGTTTGGGGGGAAAGGCTTTTTTTTGGCAGTATTGGGTGAGTTTCAATAAGGACAGCAGTATGGGGGCTGCAGTTTTTTTTTTTTTTTTTGGGTAAGTTTTTGATTGAGGCCTTGCAAATGGATTGGCCTGGTGTTATCTTGTGAGTTTGGGACGGATATGTTGGAAAGAGAGGTGCTTGGTATTGCAAAGTATGTGGAGTAGCTTAATTTTTTACTCCATTAGCAGGAAACAGTTCCATACTAGAAAAGCTCGTGTTTTTGGATTGTACCGGGTTGTGCTTGATGAATTATGCCGAAAAAAGGATCTGAAAGTGATTTTGTGATGTACTTTTTGGCCTACCAATTTTGTGCTGTGAGAAGTTGTTGATGCTACAGGAGTGAGGGAGAAATGGTCTTGAGAAGGCAAATGAGCTGGGAACTGCCTGCAATCAAGTTTGAGGATGGCAGCTCGGCCAAACCACCAACTATGTATTCTGGTTCTTCATCTTTCCCACCTCCTTACACCAATACTGCCCCCAAGGAGTCATCTCAATCATTGGCACCACAGTCAAGTGGCAATAGGATAAGCCCAGCTGTGCTTTTTGTTATAGTGATCTTGGCTGCCATCTTCTTCATCTCCGGTCTGCTCCACCTGCTTTTGAGGTTCCTCATCAAGAAGGCCTCCTCATCTGCTCGAGCTAATAGACAAACTGATGTATCTGGCTCTGATGCTCTCCAGCGACAGCTGCAACAGCTCTTCCACCTTCATGACTCTGGCCTGGATCAAGCCTTCATAGATGCATTGCCAGTTTTCCTCTACAAAGAAATTGGGGGTCTCGAGGAGCCCTTTGATTGTGCAGTTTGTTTATGTGAGTTTTCTGAGAATGATAAGCTTAGGTTGCTTCCCATTTGTAGCCATGCTTTCCACTTGCACTGTATAGACACATGGCTTCTATCAAATTCTACTTGCCCTCTTTGTAGAGGGACCCTTTTTGCTCCTGGTCTTGCAATTGAGAACCCAATATTCGAGTACAGTGATCCGCGGGTGGAAGAGATGCTTTCGGTTGAAGGTGATGATGGAGTGCCTACTGGCCAGAAACCACCGGAAGTGGAGGAGACTGTAGCTGACAAAAGGGTGTTTCCAGTGAGACTCGGCAAATTCAGGAATATGGGTGATAGGGAAGAAGAAATAAGTGTAGTTGCAGAAACAAGTAGCAGTAATCTGGATGCAAGGAGATGTTTCTCAATGGGTTCCTACCAGTACATTGTTGGTGATTCACTTCAAGTAGTTTTGCCCAAAGGGAGAGGTGTTGGTGATGGGCAGCATTTGTGTAGGAATTCCAATGAGCATGCTTCATGCGAGGATAATCACGGGAAGAGGATCTGTGATGGTAGCAAACGGGAGAGCTTTTCTATTTCTAAGATCTGGTTGTGGCCCAGAAAGGGTAGATCACCAAGCACCATGAGCTCCCAGACATATATTTTGTCAGGTACTCAACAGGTACCGGATTGGACGGGAAGAACACAAAATATATGAGAATGGAAATTTGTTTCACATGTACCCGGCTATGACTGTCAGTTTTGTTTTTCTTTAATGCCAATTTCGACTCTTGTTATTCTTGAAATATTCCTTCAAATACACAATAGAGATCTATTTTTTATGGTTGCAACTTAAAGAAGGTGAACATCATCTGAACGGGTGAGGAATGTGTCAATAAAATGAGGGCAGGAATACTGATGAGCATGAACAGAACAAAAGTGACGATAATTTTGCTTTCCCATATCCCTCAGTTTTTTATCTTTAAATATTGGTCATCGTCCAACTTTTCTAATCCTTCTTTTTCTTTTCCAGTTTTACTTTTGAATCTTTCTCTTGTTTAAATTGTTACTTCGAGTTTCAGTGCTCCAAGTACTATCTTTGTTGCGAATGGTTGTCAATGCCTATCTCTTTATTGCAACCGTTTTAGCTGTCTTCTCTTTTATTAATGATAATGATACTTTGATTGGAGGTCGACAGCGTGAACATGGAGAAGTTAAGCCCAAGTAAATCAAGCTACCCAAAACACCAGGTTTGCTCATTCATTTCCTTACATTCAACTAGTGCGTTTCTTCAAATTATTCCAAAGTCTGCAAGTGGGTCGGTGCCAATTGTTGCTTAATAGCAAGGTCTAAAGGCATGTATTATTCCAATGACCTCATAAAGTTATCCGCTGTGGTTACAAAATCCATCTGCCGAGGCCTTTGTTCGACTGTGGATAGGATCTCAATGAGTTGTCATTGAGTCCATTCTTTGCCGCGAGTTTCGGTGTCTGCAACCACCAGCAATGGGGGGAGTGGAATGGATCAAATTACTTCCAATTGTTAAGGGAAGAAATGTGTTGGGGAGGAAAGCTTGGTATTAGGCCCAACTACGAGGACAAACTATGAGTAGGATCAGTCAATTTATGAAGAGATTGTCAACACTTGGGGAGCGATGGGTTGAAAATATGCAGTCTTCTATATCACGTGACAGCTTCCTTGTTTTTGCAATTATCATTTTCGTTACCTAATCCAATCTACCCCGACGACTCTGGAGTCTGGTTGGAATGCACTTGGAAGGTTTGACTGCTGTCAGTCTGTTTTAACATGTGAGTTGCTTGTCCGGCGCAAATGAGAGAGATCACCTGAACTCGCCTCTTCAAAAATACAAATTGTGTGAAGCGCCACGGCGAATTATAATGTTCATCCCCTACTTACAAGTAGTAAGGGCTTTAGCTTTGGGGGGGGGAGTGGTAAAGGGCTTTAGGCCTACTTACAAAGCATCTCATAAAAGTCTCACGGCCCAATTCTATTCTGACCGGAACACATCTAATTATCCAACAGTGGAACACAAAATGGTGCGAAAAAACTAAAATTGTTTCTTCTTCCATGATTGGTGTTTTCAATCTAATGTTGTTTCTCTCCTATTTGCACGTCTTCTCTCACAAAAAGACCTACGTTGTTTACTTCCATTATTATGAAAAATAAAAACTTGACAATGTCACCATTTTTTAGAATAATATGAAATTTTTATCTCCAGAAGTTCCTTCACATGTAGCTCAAAAAATAAAAGACCTTATTGATGTAAATAAATTATCGGTATGTATTAGTCAGCTGCTCTTTACACTTTCAATAGTTGTTGGTTTTGCTTTGAAAATATATATACTTCTTGCGTTTGCGTTGTAAATGAAAATAAATATTTTTTATGTTTTATTGATTCACATTATATATTGAGATTGATTTTGTTATGTTTGGGGGAAAATAATTTGTGACTAATTGGGGTCGTCTTGTGTCGGTAGCATTTTTAAAACATTGGACGAATTCAACGACAGCATGAAAAGGATGAGCTTGATAACCCTAACAGCAAGTTGAGAGTCTTTTGACAAAAATGCTCCAACTCGAGTGTTGAAAATTTTGCATAATTTATTAGTCAAATTTCATCGTCTCCTCATCTTTCTTGAATGAAATAGGCCAAATCACATAGCAGTGTCTGTATTCTTTTCCTTAATTAACTTGTTATATAACTAAATTTTCAAATTGATCATCTTCTTTTTTATTATCGTGGGATTATTTGTCACTATCTCGTCTATTTAGCAATGTGAAGTAAAATTACAAGCTCTGTGTACAAATTAATAGACAAAATTAATAAATAATTTTGAAATGGCAGCCAGGAAGGTGAAGTTTTGCATACCAGTTCACGCAATTACAACTGACAGAGTTAGGATGACATGCTATTTTTCTTGATATATTCTTCCTCTTTTGTGTGGGCTTAAAACGCTAAATATCGGAATCAGATAACCCAAATTTCTAAAGTGCATCTAATATTAGGACATGAACCACCTTTTGTTGAGGACCATAAGAAATTATAAAATAATACAATTTGGGGTTGATAAAAGACCCTTCAATAATAGGCTCACGATTTTACTTTCTTTTGATTTGACAAACATTTGTAACTGATTTGCGCTGAATTATAATAAAAGAGAAGTTTAAAAAAGAAGATATTCTACAAGTGACAATTGTTCCCTTTCAAACTGGCTAGATCCTTAGCATTGCCTCACTTATGAAATTATATAGGTTATATACATTGTACCCAAAGGTGTTACTTTAGATTAATACCTCATTAGGAAATCGAATGTACCAAGTTTTGTTATAAAATTATATTCTCCTAACCTAGTACATACATAATCATTTTCCAATCCTTGGGGTAGTCACAACCTTCACAAAAAACAGGAAGTTCTAACATCTTCCTTTTGAAAAATGAGTGGACCAAAATTGAAATCCCTTCTAATAAATTCTGAAACCACTAAATAAATTATTGAAATCCATTTCAATAGATTTTGAAACCTAAAATTTTAAAAATTAAAATCCCTTGAAATGGCTTTTAAAACCCTTAAATTTAGTAGAAAAAGGTTTTAGAACAACTCTTTACGTGTGTGTGTGTGTGTGTGTGTTATATTGGCCCTCCTCTAGGTCCTATGTCGGAAGCCTAGGGGTATGATTAAAAATTAGTTTTAGAATACAATAAATATATCACGAATATAATTTATTAATTTTATTAAAAAATATATCTGAAGCTATTAAAATTTATCAAATGAAACTCAAACCCCGAACATAGTAAATATTAATCCATGTAGTAGGAAAATAATAGGTCTACTTACTAAAATAGCTTCAGATAAATATAAAATTAATAGGTTGTATATTTTATTCTTATTAGTCATGAATTTGTAGAACGTCAAAGATATATATTAATAAGTATTACACCATTGTCCCATTTTTTATCTTAAAAAAATCAATAGGTATTATAGATTAAATTAAGAGATGGAATAATTGGGCCTTGGGATATTTAAAAATTAAAATTTTCCCAATTATAAAATAAAAAAAGTCAATATTGGAACATGGTTAATGTTAAACAAAAAATAAAAAAAAAATCATAATGAAATTGAAATTTAGTTACATAGATAAAGAATATGCACTCTATTTAAGAGGAAGCTTCGTATTGGCCGCAGACAATAAAAGAATATCAAGAGTTTTTAAATTTAGTTATTTAAATTATATATGTCCGTAATTTTTTATATGGATAAAATATTCACATTACTTAACTATCCTTGTAATCTTATGACCGATATCAAAGTTAGCTTTCATACAAGCATCATATACTAATTATTCGCTTCATTTAATTAAAAAATATAATTTATTATTTATAGAGTAAAAATATAAAATTCTAAAATATAGTAAAATGTACACGTGGATATGCGAATATTTTTACCCGGAATATAGGAACGGTAAAATAAAATTTGAAGTATAATGAGATATTACAAATTATTTTAAATATTGGAAAAAAGTATCAAAAAATTTTTGGGAGAAAGAGAAGACGAGGAAAGACAATTTTTCCACTTATGGATTATCCTCCTTTTGATGAATATCTTGAGTTGTGAATATAAGAAATAGTTAATTTGTTCCGAAGAGTCACACGCTAGAAGAAGAGTTATATCCATTTTCAAAGAAAAGTTACACCTATTATAAATGGATATATTTCTTCACATAAAAAACATTTATGTAATTATGAACAAAATTGTGAGAATTAATGGTTAGTAGGGAAGAGTCACACATTTATATAAAAATACATAACCCTTTATAAAGAAGTGACACTCACCCATTTATAAATGGGTATAATTCTATTGTATAAAATAAATTTATGTAGTGTTATTTTACTTGCCAGGCTGTGAGAGTAATTGTAATCTTATATAAACTTTCTCCTTTTTTATATGCTAGGAAGGATAAACTAACCATGAAAAATATATATTTGACTAAAGGTAAATAGTATTTTTTAAATCCATTATTAAATCAACATTAGAAAACGAATAAGCTTAAGCATCATTAACTTTACGAATTGAGCCGAATAAAAGTTACGCTGCAAATTGATATAAATAAAATTTACAAAGAAAAAGAGTAAGAGCATCAGACAACAAATGGGAATTATTTTGATTGTAATCATCCATCTCTTCCCAAGAAATAAATTTGATGTAAAATTGAACAAGCAAAGGTCCACAGCTGATTTTAGCCCCAATTAGAGGTTTGACTAAAGTAGCTAGCTGGGCTCATTTTAAATCAGGAGTCATGATGATGAATATTCATGCTTAGTTCATGAAAACAAATATCAAAGGAACATTGAAACATGCAAAAAAAATAAACATGGCCTAATTACTTAAAGGCCAACGAAAATTGTCAAAAAAAAAAATAAAACCAATTTTTTAAAAATAAATAAATAAATAAAACAATCAAAAAAATATAAGAAGTATATTAGAACATAAATAAACATAAGACTGAATAGTAAAGATTTCCTACATTATTAATAATCAATTCTATTCCACATGAATTGAATTGATTAGTAAGCAGATGGAAAATCAATTAAAGCATACACCAATGACAGATATATTTAAGAACTTATGGATTTGTATTATATATATATATATATATCATGAAGAGGAGGTGATGAATCATAAGATATATATATATGTATCATAAGAGTATTACAGGAATAGGAGTAGAAGAAGAAGAGAAATTGGGGGAATTCCTTCCCAGATCCATGGACGACTTCGCCGACG